>JAXCMG010000048.1:664615-680979 GCA_034642415.1 Podarcis siculus | reverse complement strand
CTTCTTCTTCTTCTTCTTCTTCTTCTTCTTCTTCTTCTTCTTCTTCTGGATCTGGAACCCCAGATCTGGAATCAAATACTTTTATCCACATTACACCAAAATTATAAAAAGTTCCAGGTCAGGCTTGATTATTGATTTGAGCTACTAGAGGTGGCAAATAACAGCAGTTAAGTCACCTCTGTCTTGCTTCAGCTCTTGCATGACTTGACGGAAGCTGCGTCTGAGTCTCTGCTTCCTGGAAGGTGAGAGGAGTCATGCGTCCCCTGGCAATTTCCACAAAAAGGCCAGCGTCATATTTTGAGAACCTTTGGGCTTCGGCCAGCTCTGTCCATGGCTCCCAAAGAGAGGATTCTAGGAAGTGTAAAACACAGGCAGCATATAAAGAAATTTATATTTCTGCGGAAAGCCAAGGAACACCTGTTATCCCATTCTGGCCTTTGCAGGATTCATGAGTCCCCAGTGCATAGCACAGAGGAAACTCAAGGTGTAAGCACAAGTTTTGCTGATGTAATAGTGATTTGGTTTAGTGTGACTGAGAAAGACCAGAAGGAGGAGAGAGAGAGAGAGAGAGATTCAGAGACTTATTTACATGCCTTGTTTGTCGGATGTATTATTAGAAAAGCACCTAAGGATGGGCATTAAAGGGCTAAAGGAGGAATATCAAAACCTATCTGCAGGTAGCTGGGTAGGTAGAGATGAGATTATACAAATTCCATAGATCAATGGGTTGGACAAATGGTCTTTAGTTAACTTTTTCTACAGCAGTTAGGAATAATGGGATTGTCCAGCTTTGGGAAGACTTAGCTGAACTTTGACTTGGGAAACCTCCATAACTAGCATTCCTCCATATATATATGTCGCCTAGACACCCCAACTTTTACACGGGAAGACACCCGAGGACACCAAAACCTGCATTCCTGTACCCGTGAAAATCTACGAAAGCATATATATATATATATATATATATACCTACTGTTGGGGTGCTTGACATGCAGATCAATCCAAGTATGGATGCTTAGTGTCTGGAGGTGGTTGGAGGATGGATGGCGGCTAACAGATTGAGGTTGAATCCTGACAAGACAGAAGTACTGTATTGGGGGGACAGGAGGCGGGCAGGTGTGGAGGACTCCCTGGTCCTGAATGGAGTAACTGTGCCCCTGAAGGACCAGGTGCGCAGCCTGGGAGTCATTCTGGACTTACAGCTGTCCATGGAGGTGCAGATCAATTTTGTGTCCAGGGCAGCTGTTTACCAGCTTCATCTGGTATGCAGGCTGAGACCCTACCTGCCCACAGACTGTCTCGCCAGAGTGGTACATGCTCTAGTTATCTCCCGCTTGGACTACTGCCATGCGCTCTACGTGGGGCTACCTTTGAAGGTGACCTGGAAACTGCAACTAATCCAGAATGCGGCAGCTAGACTGGTGACTGGGAGCGGCCGCCGAGATCACATAACACCAGTCTTGAAAGACCTACATTGGCTCCCAGTACCTTTCTGAGCACAATTCAAAGTGTTGGTGCTGGCCTTTAAACCCCTAAATGGCTTTGGCCCAGTATACCTGAAGGAGCATCTCCATCCCCATCGTTCTGCCCGGACACTGAGGGCAACTAGGCTTTAGAACGGAGTGCGAGAGGCTGGGGCACCAAATTTTGCCGTCACACAAGGGACAAGTCCCAAAATTCCACCACTGGGGTTGGATTGGATGGAGGCTGATCTGCCAGCAGTAGCCTTTGGAAGGCCCCAAAGCGGAGTCTTCTGACATCACGGTCCCAAGTCAGCCTCACTGTGGGCCTGATCGCTGCACAGGTTCAAAGCTGGACCAGCTAGGGTTGCCATATTTCAAAAAGTGTAAATCCGGAGCTTTTGTGGGGGTGGGGGGCAAAGTTGTTGAACTTTTCTGGCAAAATCGCCCCCCAAAATTTGACGCTTTTGAGCTATTTTTCAGGGAAATCGGCAAGAACGACGCTGCCGACATGGGTTGCCATACGTCCGGATTTTCCTGGACATTTTGCCGGTTCCCACCCAGACACTGCTTCCGACTGCAATATTCTGGGTCAGGTGTATCCGGGAACTTCCGGACGTATGGCAACCCTAGGACCAACTACAGTGGTACCTCGGGTTACATATGCTTCAGGTTACAGGCTCTGCTAACCCAGAAATAGTACCTCGGGTTAAGAACTTTGCTTCAGGATGAGAACAGAAATTGTGCTCCGGCGGCACGGCAATAGTGGGAGGCTCCATTAGCTAAAGTGGTGCTTCAGGTTAAGAACAGTTTCAGGTTAAGAACGGACCTCCAGAACAAATTAAGTACTTAACCCAAGGTACCACTGTATTTGCCTGCTCCCACCAGTTTGGACAGCGCTTTTTGATAAATATATAGAACAATTATTTACTTGGGTGTGAGTGTCTACTGAAGGCATATGGCAGGGGTCAATAAGTAGGAGGACCTCTTCATGTTATTTCCACTATAACACATTTATTTAAAGTATGTCACTTATGTGATACCTTTCTTCTGTGGAATTCAAGAAGGCATGCGTGGAGTTCCCAGGTATTCTCTCATCCAGACGCTGAAGAGACCCAAGACTGTATAGTTTCAGAAAGATCCCAAGTCATGAACCTTCAGACCATGCCTGGGAAGAAGACCACTCATAGTTTCATGGCTTTCCATTTCCACAAAAATAAGAGGTTGTACAGCGTAGTTTCTTCTACCGGGTCTCTTCTGTGGCATTTGATATTTGTTCAACTACCCACCAGTGGGTATTGGGCAATTTGCACCTCTGTAGCTCCCCCCCTCAAGAAAATGGCTCCTTATTTGTTGATGCTCCTTTTGCGTTGTCAGAGCGACAGTTTCCAGTCGCTCTATTAATAGTGCTACTCAGTAGGTGGCTGTGATGCTGTCAGCAGCCGAAGACTAACGATAATCAATGAATCGTCCCAGGGATAGCGGAGAGCATTGCACAGGGATATGCACTGCAGCCAGCGCCATCCATTTTAAACTCGGCAGTAAAAGCAGGCAGCACCAATACTGCAATGCTTAATAATGAAAGCATTGGTGAGCCAATTGCCTCTTGATTTGGGGGCACTCGCGACGCAGCTGATGCAAGGCAAGAGATTGGAAGGCAAGGGGACGACTCTGCGGGGAGAGGAAAGAAGTAAATTAAATGAATGGCGATGGGGGACAGAGATTTAAATCTCAACCTGGAAAGTTAATGGGGTGGATTTTGAGGGACCTGTTTCGGTGGGAAACAGATAGCATAACATGATTGGCTTGGAAGTTGATGGGATAATTTTTCTGAGGGAGGGGAGAGAAAACAGCCAGATTTAATTCTTGATTGAATGAAATCTTTGAGCAGAAGAATCAACACAAATTTATGTCGTCTGAAGGTGTAGAAATGAATTTGAGGGAGCCTGTTTTTGAGGGAGAAAGCATAACCTGATGAGATTTGATTGTAACAATTACAATTGATTGGATTTTGATGGGAAACAATACTGGTAGTATTAATTTGCTACTTGAGCCATGTTCCATTTCCATATTGAACACACCTAATTTTTCACCTCGGCCACATATACGTTGATATGTGGCTGCCAGGGGGTTGGCGGCCCTTAGCCCCCAAATGGTTAACCCCCCCCCCACTCTACATGTTGGTATAACCCACGTTCCATGCTCTAGAACTATGCACTGGATCCAGCCAAGCCAATTTGGGTTGCCCCAGGAGTCGACTGACTTGAGCTGAGGCAGCCACAGATTGCCTTGGGTCAAATCGAGACCACCCAGTGGGGGCCACTCTGACAACAAGGAGAGGAGGGGAGAAGGAGACATGCTGTCTAGGCTTCAGAGAATCCTATCCCTCCAACAGTGGAATTCCAAGAAGCAGAAAAAACAAGAAGAGTTCTTACCAAGTAGTTTATTCAATATGCACAGCGAGAGACGAAGGAGTGTGGTCTCTCTGAGATAATGGCATTGCTCCAAGTAAAGTTCCACCCCTTCAGTCCCTCCTATTCTACATCACCCCTGTGCTGGCTGATCTGTGCTTACTGCCTCTGAGTTTTCTATTACTCTCAATGCACACCTTGTTCTGGGAGAGGGGGGGTCAGGAATGCTTTCAAGAGACACTGAGTCTGTTAGCTGTCTCTCCCCGGTGCTTCTTCTTCCTGCCGCTCTCCCAGTATTGTTGGTGCTGACCTTTAAAGCCCAAAATGGCCTTGGCCCAGTATACCTGAAGGAGCATCTCCAACCCCATTGTTCTGCCCGGACACTGAGGTCCAGCTCCGAGGGCCTTCTGGCAGTTCCCTCACTGCGAGAAGCCAAGTTACAAGGAACCAGGCAGAGGGCATTCTCGATAGTGGCACCTATGTCAAGGAAATAAGCAACTATCCTACTTTTAAAAGACATCTGAAGGCAGCCCTGTTTAGGGAAGTTTTTAATGTTTAATGTTGTATTGTGTTTTTAATATTTGATTGGGATCCACCCAGAGTGGCTGGGGAAATCCAGCCAGATGGGTGGGGTATTAATAAATTACTACTATTATTGTTTCCCAGCTTCTCCTGTCCGCAGCCTCTGAACTAGGACCTTCTGCAAACCACCGTTCTAAATCTATACTGTCCTCCTCTTCTCGGAAAGGTTCAGAAAGAGGGGGTGGCAGTTCCCACCATTCCTCCTCAGTCCAGGCCCTGAAACATGTAGGCAGCCTGTGTGCATCTCCCCACACTGAAGGGAAGAACGAGATGTGTGTTCCCCTTCTGATTTCATGTTTAATTAGGGTTTTGAACCCCGATTAAAGATATGGGGGGGAGATACATATCTCCTCCCCTCCCCCAAGCACATGACTGTGCAAGGCCCCCAAACTGCTTCAGGGTCCAGATCCAGGTTGGTTCATCCTGGGTCACATAAAGGCCACTTTGAAGTGTCAGATCAAGGAGTGTTCACAGTCCTTCTAGAAACTTATACTAACCGTGCCTAAAGGTAAAGGGACCCCAGACCATTAGGTCCAGTAACGAACGACTCTGGGGTTGTGGCGCACAACTCGCTTTACTGACCAAGGGAGCCGGCGTACAGCTTCCGGGTCATGTGGCCAGCATGACTAAGCCGCTTCTGGCGAACCAGAGCAGCGCACGGAAACGCCATTTACCTTGCCGCCGGAGCGGTACCTATTTATCTACTTGCACTTCGTGCTTTCGCACTGCCAGGTAGGCAGGAGCTGGGACCGAGCAACGGGAGCTCACTCTGTCGCGAGGATACGAACTGCCAACCTTCTGATTGGCAAACCCTAGGCTCTGTGGTTTAACCCACAGCGCCACCCATGTCTACTGGATAGCAATTAGGCTATACAAAATGTTATAATCTTTTCACTTACGCATAGCAGTGGGACATGTCCCAATTATTATATCATGTAGCAAGAATCCCTGGACCACTGCATAAGATATTATATATATATATATATATATGCAGGTTTTGGTGTCCTCGGGTGTCTTCCCGTGTAAAAGTTGGGGTGTCTAGGCGACGTTTCGACGAGGTCTCACTCGTCATCTTCAGGCTGGTGCTTTCGGCTTCTTGTTACTGGAACAGAGCAGGATCTCAGTGTTTGAGTTCCTATAAATACTGTTGAGGAGGTGTGGTGTATAGCCTCCAATGTTCTGGGCAGAGAGGAAGTTCCCAGGCTAGAGTGCCTTTTCTTCTTTTGTTCCTTAATTGCTTGAGGGATATCTTGAGTGATTTCTTGAGTGATATCCTGAGTACCACTTAGGTGGGTCATTAGGTGTGGATTAGCCATCGAGATAGAGAAACACCCTCACAACATGAACAAGCGTGACGACACATCCCGCTTGCCAGACATCTGGAAATTAGCCCTCCCCACAAAAACTGACACCAGATCCAGAGGCACACAGAACGCCATCACCAATCAACCACACCAGACCCAAACCCAGACCCTCTCCACAGATAAATTACAGACACCATCCAGTAGCCAAACCACGATGGCACCTCCGGATGCTGCACCCCCCTGCAATCCCTACACAGATCTGGCTGGCACAGGCCACAAAACCACAGCTCGCCCCTATACACGAAGCCAAGCCAGAGCACAACAAAGCAGTACAGCCATCTTCTCAGAAAAACTCTTCACAAAGTTCAAGAGGTCAAGACACAAAAGCTTTAGCAACTAATCCACACCTAATGACCCACCTAAGTGGTACTCAGGATATCACTCAAGAAATCACTCAAGATATCCCTCAAGCAATTAAGGAACAAAAGAAGAAAAGGCACACTAGCCTGGGAACTTCCTCTCTGCCCAGAACATTGGAGGCTATACACCACACCTCCTCAACAGTATTTATAGGAACTCAAACACTGAGATCCTGCTCTGTTCCAGTAACAAGAAGCCGAAAGCACCAGCCTGAAGATGACGAGTGAGACCTCGTCGAAACGTCGCCTAGACACCCCAACTTTTACACGGGAAGACACCCGAGGACACCAAAACCTGCATTCCTGTACCCGTGAAAATCTACGAAAGCATATATATATATATATATATGCATGCTACAGGCAGGAAGGAGGAGATGGAAGCTGGGAGCCCCAACAATTCCAGTTTCCCCCACCCCTTTTTTATTCCTAACACTTCATCCAATAACATCCAAATGTAGCAGTTTTTCAAAGACAGATTTATTAGCTGATAATAAAAGTCTGTGAGTGTGAGACGAGCAAGAAGGCTGACAAAACCCATAAGAATTGTGTTTTTGGTTACAAATATTGCATCCATATGGAAAATGTCATTTTGCTGGATATTTTCCCCATGACTCTGAGGAGACTTGTCATTGATTTAAGAATCTGCTGGAATGAAACAAAGGGGTGTGTGGAATGGCACAACTGTATAACAGGAAAACACTTTGCTGTCGTAATTCCAATTAAGTAAATAATAATGTTAATTAATTACTTCCCTTCTTAGCTCATACTGTTACAAACAGTCACATAACTGGTATCTAGCTTCTGAAACTCACTGCCATATGATACTGTCAATGACAAGTCACTTAGATTACTTTAAAAAGGGATTAGACAAAGACATGCTAAGCCAAACCTTGTCTTAATTTCAGCATGGCAGACACAGCAGCAAAAGGGATCTGTGAGGAGCAATATGTCTCCAAGAGTTTGCATGTTTGTGCAGGTCTCATTAAGCCAAGATAATGAGAGTGAGAAAGAGAGTTAGGATTTATAGAAATGTAGAAAAGGAGTGTTAGCAGTACTAAAATAATTTGTAATAACCTGTTTGGTTTGATCGACGGATTTTCACACGCAACAGCAAACCATCAGGCTTCTGTGTGCACTGCAAGGATCTTGACACAGCCACAAAATATATGGCTTGTGGGGAGGGGAATGTCCCAGAATGCAGAAAACGGTCCCATGCTCAAGAAATGGGAGAAACACTCTTCCAGGGCAGTTTTGGGAGTCTGTTGCTCTTGCCGCTTCTTTTTCTTTTGCATGCAGCATCTAGAGACTTGTGTATGCTAAGTTCTCAAATATCTGGACCATTTAAACCAGGCCGGCACCAATTTATGTATAATCCGGAACAGGTACACAGAAGAACAAGGAGTAGCAAAGCTGGTCAAGATCATAGCTGTCAACCTTCCCTTTTTTTGCGGGAAATTCCCTTATTCCAGCGCCGTTTCCCGCTGCTACCCCGGATTGTTAGATATCCCATAGACTGTCCCCGGGATAGGTGAGGCTGCTGATCCCTTATTTTCAAATATGAAAGTTGACAGATATGGTCATGATCTTATTGCAGATATTAATATTGAGCAGTTTGAAGTGGCTGAAAGCATAAGAACCAACTCCTTGTGGAAGAAATCATTGTCCAGATCCATAAAAATATTATTCAAAGTTAACTTACAGAACTCTTCGAAAATAAAACAGAAACATCAAAAATACATTTTTAAAAATCCATACAATAGATTGTATAGTCCAGCATCTTACAAAATATGAAGTCCCCCCAACAGGCCTATACTGTAAGCAAAGGTCTCTCTCTTTAACCGGCTTCCATTTCACCTGGAGCTGTTTTCCTTGAGAGTTTCATTTAGATTTTCACCCCACAGAGTCTTGAGACAAAGGACTAAAGACAACACCCTTCAAAATGACGAATTTGCAATTCAACCCCCCACATGTTATCTAGTAAGGTAAAGGTAAAGGGACCCCTGACTATTAGGTCCAGTCGTGACCAACTCTGGGTTTGTGGCACTCATCTCGCTCTATAGGCCGAGGGAGCCGGCGTACAGTTTCCAGGTCATGTGGCCAGCATGACTAAGCCGCTTTTGGCGAACCAGAGCAGCTCACGGAAACGCCGTTTACCTTCCCGCCAGAGCGGTACCTATTTATCTACTTGCACTGTGTGCTTTCGAACTGCTAGGTTGGCAGGAGCAGGAACCGAACAACGGGAATTCACCACGTCACGGGGATTCGAACCGCCGACCTCTGTGGTTTAACCCACAGCCCGCATCCACCACGCATCCACCACGTCCACCAGTACACAGGCATTCCCATTTTCAGTGTGAATTAAACCAATTATAATTAACAGATCTTGCATAGTCCCGTCCTAATCTCAAGCAAGTCACTGGGCAATGGAGAAAACCGGATGTTTGAATTTTCACATATAGGCTTGGGCTATAACGAATAAGTTGTTGGTGTTGATCCAGAAAGTAATATAAAATCAATGTGCACACTTAAGGAAACACAATCATTTGGTGAGAGAATGGAAGACTACAACCTGAAGCGCCATCTATACCCATATAAGCCTACCTGTTAATTCAGATCAGCATCAAAGGCCCTGCTCACAGTCCTGCCTCTAAGGCTGATTTGACTGGCAGGAGCAAAAGACAGGGGTCTTCTCAGTGGCCCCCAAGTTATGGAACTTGTTTCTCAATGAGCAAAGTTCCAACCTGAAGCACGTTTTCAAAACCTATTTATTTCAAGCTGCCTTTTCTTAAACTAGGTCTCTCAATGCTGCATGTTTTAAATTATGGGTAGAACTGTTTTGAGAATGTCATAGTATTCCTAGTATATTCTGGGCCACTATTTTATTCATTAAAAAAACACAATAATAGCTGACTGCCAGGGACTGGCTGGACAAGGAGTGGTGGAAACCTCCAGCCAGAGAACCCCTAGGTAAACCTCAAGAGGAGGAAGGATCAGAGCCAGGGGAGTGGTGGTGGGATACAGGTCCGAGGATGAAGGGGGAGCAGAATGGGTGGATGCCGAACAAGCAACAGGCTTGAGTGAGAGAGAGGAACCAGAGGCAGAAAGCACTGCAGATGCAGGACCAGCAGATGCTGAGGAGGGGACAGAGAATATAGCAACTTCACAGGAGCCTGCTGGTCCTACTATATTCAACTCCCCTCCTCCCTTGCCTCCAAGGGCACAGAGAGCCTTGCATGTAGCAGAACAAAGAGCACAGGGAGTCTTTACCCAGTGGATTTTTAGGCTGCTGGGAAAACATCCAGCCAAGGAGGAAACGTATGCGGAAGTGGGAGGCACAGATCCTCAGTTGTGGCAACTGCTTTACTGCGACCTAGACTTGCCCATAGGTTTCTCTCTGTGTATTCTGTTTCCTTGAATAAAGAATTAACTTTACTGCTCATCTCTAAGTCTTTGTGCTGACCTGCAGCTGAACCAGCCCTGACACTGACCCATGTATTGAAAGATTTTATTCTGGTTTCTTTCCTGTTGGTTTTTCTTACGCAAGCCCCGTTGTGAGGGACATCACCTAAAAGGCGGCCTATAAATAAGGATTTAACGACACTCATCACCACCATCTTGGGAGACTTTAGTAACATAAATCAGCGTCAGTCTATGGACTCAATGACTACGACGGCAGCAAGGGGAGCTGCAAGAGTTATTGTCACAAGGATCACTGTGAGTCTGATGATTTTCTTCTACAGAGCAAGGATATTTCTCGAGAAATGGAATTTGCCACCTGGATTGACTGGAGATTCTACAGCTTTAAATTCCATAGCAACACATAACAATTAAAGCTGTGGGGACAGAAAGGTAAATCCAGAGTTGTTTACCTTCTGTGGGTGTAGACATGTTGCTATTTTATGAACAGAGAGCGGCCTCTTAGAGGCTAGCACATTTATTACAGCATAAGCATTTGTGGCCTGCGGTTCACTTCATCAGATATACGGTGTTATCTTGCGTTTCAAGAATGTACACACAGCGGTTGTGGCAGCTGCATTGTAGATGGTGAAGTCAGAGATCGTTGAAATGAAGAAAAGGACAGACCATGATCATTACATAATTAAGAGCGGGAATTTACAAAACAGCTGTTTCATTTATTGTGGTGCTCTGCAACCAATCAGATTTTATTTTTTATTTTATTTTTGGCTTCTGACATCACAAAATGCAAAGGAGGTTAAGCCAATTTAGAAAAAGAACAAGTCACATGGGATGGGTGACCATCCCATTCGAAAGTAAATGGATACATTTGCAGCACTTGAAAAATTGTTGAAGAGGAAGTTTTTCTAGTTCTGATGAAGATTTTCAGAATATGTCCTTCAACCCATTCCCGGTTCAGCCCAGGTTTAAATTATATTTCAAACACTGAACATAATCCAGAGAGGAATTCAATTTTTTGCCTGGTTTTTCTTCATTGCAACTTAGGGTATATTTGGATGTTGACATGTTCTTTGCAATGTCTCACATATCAATTACATATATTTCCAAAGGCGAGATATATCATTTTACATATAGAGTCATTTTAATGTGTGAATATCCCTGTGGTTGTACCTTTGATCGGTGTTTCAGTAATAGGCTTACTAGATGGTCCTGGAGGGCAAATGATGTCTTCAGACTCGGTTTTCCTTTCTGTAGTAATGGCCTTGTTCATGAGAATGTTGCTGCACAGATCAAAGAAATTAACATCCATATTCCTCAACCAAGTGCTGTAGAGACAATAACAATGGCCGCTGAAGGAAACTGGGTCAGTAAAACATAGTAACCATATTACATCTTTCAGCATGGAAGAAATTGGGGCAAATCATTATGATTCGCACGCGTATTTTAAGCAAAATCATTGGAATGATTGTTTTCTGCAGGGTCTGAATTTAGTCACATGGAGAGTATACATTTGCTTCTAAGTGCTAATTTGGCCAGATTGTTGCAAATTGAGTTATATCTAAATCAGATTTGAAAATATCCGAATCATTATTTTTTTAAAAAAAATCCATGAAGCTAACTTCTGTCCATTCAGTCTTCTACCCAATCAGAGTCTGCTGTTTTTCCTCCTGGCATTTGAATTTAGAAGCTGCAGTAATGCCTACCAAGCAATAGTTTATGCAGAATAATCCTTTTACCACAGAATTTCAAAATCTTTTAGTCCTGCAGGTTCCCAGAAGCTCAGTGCTGTAAAATTGGGATATGTTCCTTATTTAAAGGATTAAAGGATTTAAAAGATGTTGAGGGAATGAAAACCACAGTGCTGTATGAAAACGTCATATATTCTCTGATGGACTATGTGTTTATTGTTTAAAGAGGAACAGCGATTCATGAATGAATGAATGAATGAATGAATAATATTGCTACAGATCTGGGGTAACGGAGTTTAGAGGTGCAACGGCATCCATAACTGTTAGTGCTATAAATTAATAAATGGTAGAATTTAGTCAATATTTCGGATACCGAAGGGGAAATACAGCTTCAGAGGTTCTCCAGAAGTGTGCCAAACATGACATTCCTGGTTTAGCCTACGCAAAATAGCCTTTCTGGCCTCAATGAATGCAAGCATCACTGAGTTGAAAATGCAGAGAGAAGATGGCATCAGTTTGTTGGTCAAATAACAGCACAAAGTCAGGCTCGTTGAATTTAGTTTATTCTTTGGCCTTTCCAGCATGCATGTTGCCTCCCCATCCTTTAAATATAGATTAAGACAAGTAAGGTTGAAAAATGAAAGCACAAAATGAAAAACTTGCTATTGGCCTTGAGGCAGTGATGTTTTCTCAGCCTAACCTGCCTCACTGGGTTGTTGTAAGGATAAAAGAGGAGGTGGGAGAAACCACTCCCCCCTGGCTCCTGGGAGGAACAGCAGGATAAAACAGAGATGCAAATAAATTTTCTTGAGAACATGAAAAAGGCACCTGTCTTCTAAAATTTATTATAATCTAGAATGCTTTTTCCAGAGCCCAATTCCGTTTGCTGTCACTCTATCCAAAGTCTTGAAACACTGCCATGATTAAACATCTCTTAATATCGTCACATTCTTGTCACAAGGTTCAGGCAGCAATTCTATACCTTCCTACGTGGGAGTAAGCCCCAAGGAATTCATTTATTCATGTAGACAAGTGGAGGATTGTGCCGTCAGCGTTCTGAAAACTTCCCTCACTGTTGTTGATAAATTCAGAGAGACTATTTTATATCTTTTCTCCCCTCCAAGAAACTATTCATTACAGAAGTTAACGAGCACTCGCTTAGTAAACTGCCTTTAAGACAAAGCTGAGGACATGTTAATGGTGTAATGAATCAGTTGTTACATTCAATGATCAGTTTTCACAGTAAAGTACTATTGCTTTATTGACCCCCACATCTAAAGATTTATCACAGTGGCGTTTTATAGTGGTTACAGGACACACAGTTATAAGGCAACAGGGTGCCGTTTATTTTATATGGTACTTTTTATGTTTCACTGTATTGTGAACCTGTTGCATTCTGAAATCCCAAATAACGTTTGACTGGAAATCATTAAGTATGTCAGGTTTGGAGCTTCTGTTGCAACCAGGAAGAATCTTCTCCTCTCCCTCAACCTGTTTCAGTTCCCCAAGAAAAACGTCTTGAAGTCCATTTTAATATATGGCAGATATATAACTTGAAAAAAGAAATGAAGGACAGCACTATATATATGGCTCTTGCCAAACAGCGTCTCCAAAGCGGAGCCATATATTTGGTCCCAAACCCACCATCAGGCCAACCTCCTGCAAGAATTGCATATTGGAGAATGTCAAAGTGGGGTGCCCCAGTTGTGTAGAACCCCTGAAGGTGAGTTGTTGTTGTTGTTTAGTCGTTTAGTCGTGTCCGACTCTTCGTGACCCCCTGGACCAGAGCACGCCAGGCACTCCTGTCTTCTACTATCTCCCACAGTTTGGTCAAACTCATGGAAGTAGCTTCGAGAACACTGTCCAACCATCTCGTCCTCTGTCGTCCCCTTCTCCTTGTGCCCTCCATCTTTCCCAACATCGGGGTCTTTTCCAGGGAGTCTTCAGTTCTCATGAAAATGGCCAAAGCACTGGAGCCTCAGCTTCACGATCTGTCCTTCCAGTGAGCACTCAGGGCTGATTTCCTTAAGAATGGATAGGTTTGATCTTCTTGCAGTCCATGGGACTCTCAAGAGTGAGTTAGGTTGGGATTTACTTTCTCTACAGGCACCATGTACATTGCAAGGTTGTTGTCAAGGCTTCAGGGAATCCTATCCTTCCCATGGTGGAATGCCAAGAAGCAGAAAAAACAAGAAGAGTTCTTACCAAGCCGTTTATTCAATATTCACAGAGAGAGATGAAGAAATGCGGTCTCTCTTCGATAATGGCATTGTTCCAAGTCAAGTCCCACTCCCTCAGTCCCTCCTATTCTAGGTCACCCCTGCGCCGGCTGATCTGCGCTTTCTGCCTTTGAGTTTTCTATTACTCTCAAGGCATGCCTTGTTCTGGAGGGGGGGTCAGGAATGCTTTCAAGAGACACTGAGTCTGTTAGCTGTCTCTCCCCTGGTGCTTCTTCTACCTGCTGCTCTCCCAATATTTCCCAGCTCCTCCTCTCTGCAGCCTCTGAACTATGCCCTTCTGCAAACCACTGTTCTAAATCTATACTGTCCTCCTCTTCTTGGGAAGGTGCAGGAAGGGTTGGCGGTCCCCACCATTCCTCCTCAGTCCAGCCCCTGACAGTTGTTCCAAGAAGACCCTGGTATATTCCCACTCTGTCATCACTGTATACCCTACCAACAATGCGTCAGGTTGGCATCAGTCCAGTGAAGGGTCTCACATCCAACATCTGCCTTTTCTAAGGAGGTAGGCGACCTGGGGGACGCGGGTGGCGCTGTGGGTTAAACCACGGAGCCTAGAACTTGCCGATCAGAAGGTCAGCAGTTTGAATCCCCGCGACGGGGTGAGCTCCCATTGCCCGGTCCCCGCTCCTGCCAACCTAGCAGTTCGAAAGCACATGAAAGTGCAAGTAGATAAATAGGTACCGCTCCAGCGGGAAGGTAAACGGCATTTCTGTGTGCTGCTCTGGTTCGCTAGAAGCGGCTTTGTCATGACCCGGAAGCTGTACGCCGCCTCCCTTGGCCAATAAAGCGAGGTGAGCGCCGCAGCCCCAGAGTCAGTCACGACTGGACCTAATGGCCAGGGGTCACCTTTTAGGCGATCTGGAGACAAAATATGGTAGCATGGGAAAGTTTCTCCACCTACTACTTTTCAACTGCAATTTCTCCCTCTCTCTTGCTGCTTTCCTCTAGGCTGTGTGGTATTCCAGACAGACATCTGGGCTGTCATGCTATGTGGTGTCAGAAGATGCTAGCATTTGAAAATCATTGTTATTTCTTTAAACAAACCATTGTTGTTTTCTCAGCAAGCATTCTGAGTTTCACTTATACGCATGCCGTTGCAGAGCAGTTGAAAATAGAATATTTCCATAACAACCAGGAAAAGATATCTTTCCTTAAAATGAAGAGGCAAAGGGAATCACCGTGAGCATCGATTCATTGCCAAATAAAATATTTCGTGTTTTTTTCTATTAAAGTTTGAAAAGCATGCACATAGGACTGATTCGAACACAACTAGAAAAGAACAAATATTTTGTGACATTTCATTTGTAGGAATGTTCCACGTACATTCATGCTAAGAGCATCTTACCATGCCAAGATACCTTCAGTCGTATTTAAAAACATTATTAAAGTACTTTAAAAAGCCAAATATGGTCTCATGGAAAATGTTGGATATGAACCAGGATTAAATCCCTGAGAATAGACTAGAATAAGGGTGGGTGAGAATGTCAACTCAGTTCTCATTTAAAAGTGATTTTACATAACTGACTTTCCCAAACAAAATGCAAACCAAAACATATCCATCCTTCAAAATTCACACTTCTCTGAGTTTTGCAATGCAGTCCTCCAGTCAAATAATATATACAAAATGCATATATTGGGGTAATGAATGCATATAAGTGCATATTTTGTTGAAAATAGCATACAAGCATGCATTAAATTAGGGGAAATTGCTTTGCAATGGTGCATTTTATTAGGGGAAATTGTGCACATCAGAAGAAATTCATGCTAAAATGCTAGTGAATTTTCATGAGAGGGTGGTGGAAGCAGAAGCAGATGAAAAAAACCAAAACTGACATATTAATCCATTCCTAGTTACAAGTTTCTGAAACTTAAAAATGCCGTCCTATGAATGGCTCCTCAGGATTAAGACCTACTGAATTCTACTACAGTCATACCTCATGCTGTGTCCGCTTCATGTTATGTCTTTTCAAGTTGCGTCCCGCGGCAAACCGGAAGTACCAAAACAGTTACTTCCAGGTTTCGCTGCTCGCGCATGTGCAGAAGCGCTAAATTGTGCCGTGCGCGGGCACAAATATGGCGCTTCTGGATGTGAACACTTTGAGTTGCGGGTGTGCCTCTGGGATGGATTATGTCCGCAACTCGAGGTTCCACTGTGTTAGATTGAGAAACTAAAGATGAGGAAGTCAAAAGTGTGGTGATAAAGTGGGCACAAGACCTGGGACACAACAAACAAATGGAAGATTGGGAAAAATTACGGAAATTTAATTTAAAGTTTACGGATTGTATATTGTTAAAAGAGAATTATATGAAAATGATGTATAGATGGTATATTACACCTGTGAAAATGGCAAAAATGTATAGAACAGGCTCTAAAAAATGTTGGAAGTATAAAGAAAAAGAGGGTACGTTCTTACATATGTGGTGGGATTGTAAAGCAATTAAGAAATATTGGGAAATGATATACAGTGGTGCCTCACAAGACGAAATTAATTCGTTCCGCAAGTCTCTTCGTCTTGCGAGTTTTTCGTCTTGCGATGCACGGTTTTCCATAGGAATGCATTGAAAATCAATTAATGCGTTCCTATGGAAACCGCCTTCCCCCGACCTCTTCTGGCGGGCGGCATTTTAAAATCGCCCGGGACAGCGGAGGACTTCTCTGCTGTCCGGGGCGATTTAAAAGCCCCTGGGAAGGCAGGCAGGGGGGACAAAGACTTTTGCCCCCCGCCTGCCTTCAGAAGAGGTCCAGGACAGGCTTCGCGGACCTCTCCGCAAGCAGCGGGAGCGCTCCCGCTGCTTGTGGAGAGTTGCCAGCGCGCCCAGGCTTCGCGGCCCCGCCGCCCGGC
>JAXCMG010000048.1:532889-664215 GCA_034642415.1 Podarcis siculus | reverse complement strand
GCGCTTCCCCGCTGTCCCGGAGATTTCCCTATGGGCTGTCATCTTGCGAAGCAAGCCCATAGGGAAATTTGTCTTGCAAAGCGCCTCCAAAACGGAAAACCCTTTCGTCTAGCGGGTTTTTCGTCTTGCGAGGCGTTCGTCTTGCGAGGTACCACTGTATAATGAAATGAAAATGATGTTTAAGATAACTTTTGTCAAAAGTCCAGAAGCCTTTTTACTAGGCATTACAGGCCAAGATCTGCCAAAAGAGAAGAAGAAAATCTTCATGTATGCTACAACAGCAGCTAGGATACTCCTAGCCCCAAAATGGAAAAATGACGAGATACCAACTAAAGAAGAATGGCAAGATAAACTTATAGACTACGCCAAAATGGCCAAACTGACTGAGAGATTAAGAGATAAAGACAATAAAGACTTCAAAAAGGAGTGGGAACCATTTACAATGTACTTACAGAAATATTGTAAAGAAATGAACTTACTAGCAAGATTTGACTAAACACTTACAATTAGCAAACAGAATAAAGAAAGGACCTAATTTAGAGAATACAGTATTAAGGTATAACCAAAAAGCAGGAAAATTATTATGCAACAAACCAGAAGAGGAAGTTGAGGGAAGTTGCAGGGGGGAGGGGGTACTTGGGTTTGCAATGATGATGTCATTGTGATTAAAATAAAAATGTAAAAATGTAGAAACCAATAAAGACTTTTTTAAAAAAAATTGGGTCCTCCCTTAAAGCGACCTGGACAACTGACACCCTGTGTTGTGGGTGGGTACAACTGGTTAGCCGCAACACCCGATTGGTAGGTCCCTCATAGCTGGGTGCGACCTGGCCAATGGGATGCAGTCCAAACAGTTCAAGGGGCCTATTTATACCTATGCACATGACCCAGAGCTTCCTCTTTTGGTGCGTGCATTCAGAACACCCGCCCACCTCTCCCTATTTTTAGGGCTTTGCGCTTGACCTTCCTATGCCATCGTGTGTCGTCTGTCATTGGGACAGGGGCAAGGCAGGAATTTTCCCATTTGGCTGATTGGCTGTTGCCATTTGGGTTTCGCCTGCCACGTAGCAAATCGTCACAACTTGTAAGGTTGCAGATAGGCTCTGGTTCAGATGATAGGGATGGGAGAACGCTCTCACCATCCCTATGTGAAGGGTATTCCATTAAAGGAATCCAGGGACTCAATGGTTTGGTCAACCCCTGAGAGGGGGTTGTGCCCGTGCCTGAGTCCAGGGGGAAATTTGCGTGGCGGAGATAGCTTGTTCCGGGCTTTCCACTTATCCAGGTGTTCACCCTAGGCTGACCTATGCTGGAACCCTGGGTCAGCGCTCTCTGCGTGGCAGGGAGCTAGTGGAACCAGAGCCTATGCAACCAATCACTTTCTGTAATCAATAAAGTTGTGGCCTAAATTCTGCCAAAAACCAAAACTACAATTTGAGTCATGTGTGAATTTATTTAGGGGGGGAGGTTTCTGGGTCTGAACATGCAAAAGACCTACTGAATTCAATGGGACTTATTTGCAGGTAAGTCTGTAGAGCAAAGCAGCAGCTGCGCCCTTTCCAGAAGCCTTTTCCTGCCTGCATGAAGGAAATGGTTCAGAGGAGAAGCTGAGTTTACAGGTGTACAGTCTCAAAAATCTAAGACATAATGATGGAAGATCTTAACTGCTATGGGAAAATGCATGACATGGGCAGCCAGCATCAAATTGCTGGTATGAGTACACAATATTTTAATGCTAGGCTGGGGGAAAGTTGAAATGTCTATGCACCTAGGTAGACAGGGACCTGGGATCTTTTTTGAATCTCTGCTCATTCATATTCCCAGCTCATTCATTTCCCCAGCCTTCCCAGACACAGCTATATATTAGACCTGATCAGAGCTTCAGCTGCGACTGAGGGGCTAAGGTTCCTGATAATAATAGTCTTTTGCCATCACAAATCAAGCCAATCGAGGCTTTCCATAAAAATTATTAGTGAAATCCATTACGGTCAAAGGGGGTCGCAAAAATATCCGCAATAAATGTCGAAAACATATAGGGCATCATTTGATAAACTGTAGTATAATTTCGTTTGATGTTTACTTTGAAAATTGGTGGCTCTGCACAGGTTATTTTGACTACAGCATATAGTCATTTGGGTAATGGTGATTCTCCATTTCATGCCTGATGGCTTTCTGGACATAAAGGTAACATGTTTTTGCCTTCACCTATCTGTTTTTATTATTCAAAACTACCCAGAGATCGCTGAAGGGGGATAGCCTTAGTTGCAAGATTAATTTGCTTCCAGTGACGGCCTGGTTTATTTAGGATGGAGGACATAATAGAAAAAAGGAGGACAGCGTGTGTCTCTGAGCTACAGGTTGAATCTGCTTTGTAACTTAAATTTGTTTGTTTGTTTGTTTTGGATAACACATTTCATCCAAAGATCGCAGAGCAGCTCACGAGATAAAAGTACAATGTGAGAACACAAAATGCGTAATAGAAGGAGAACAAAAGCAAACCAATAAACGTCAGATCTACATATTAGGGAAACAAATGCTGACTCAGGCATCTGCATGGGGGCTGCTTGTCTTTTTTATTGTTAAGGGTGAAACATGAATGTTCATGCATTTTTCTGTTTATCTGTTGTTATAGTATTTGGGTGGGGGGGGGTGAGGTTAAAAAAAGAGCGGACAGAACTTGCTTTTAAAGTGCAAAAGAGGGAAGGTGTTTCTTAGTGACATCATCAGGTGTGCACTGCACTGCTACCTCCCAGAATCTGTTTGTTCCCCAGGGAAGGAACAGACTGAAAAGGTGGAAAACTGCTGACCTAGTAGGCAAAAAATTGTGGCTGGTGGAGCTAAGTTCACCTTGGGATGCCACAAATTTTGCAGGCATGCCACACTACCATTTATAAATAGAATCATCTACACGCACACAGTTTTTACATATATCTCTTTGACAATTACAAGAGAGGGGAAGAGGCCTCTTTCTCCTCTTTTTTTATTATTATTTATGTTTAGCACCATTGATCTGTGCAATTAGTCAGAATACAGAGAATCATAGGTTCGTACATAAACAAGTGGAATTTAAAATAGCCACATATGCAGAGGATTTGTTATTATTTGTAGGCCCAAATCGTTTTTATCAAAATTAATAAAATTGATGAATTTTTTTGTTGAATGTTGGCTATAATTTTGGTGCAATTTCTAGTTAGGTAAAGGGACCCCTGACCGTTAAGTCCAGTCGCGGACAACTCTGGGGTTGCGGCGCTCATCTCGCTTTATTGGCCAAGGGAGCTGGCGTACAGCTTCTGGGTCATGTGGCCAGCATGACTAAGCCACTTCTGGCGAACCAGAGCAGCGCACGGAAACGCCATTTACCTTCCCGCTGGAGCAGTACCTATTTATCTACTTGCACTTTGACGTGCTTTCGAACTGCTAGGTTGGCAGGAGCAGGGACAGAGCAACGGGAGCTCACCCCGTTACGGGGATTCGAACTGCCAACCTTCTGATTG
This sequence comes from Podarcis siculus, assembly GCA_034642415.1. Classification (NCBI taxonomy): domain Eukaryota; kingdom Metazoa; phylum Chordata; class Lepidosauria; order Squamata; family Lacertidae; genus Podarcis; species Podarcis siculus. The sequence goes on along the minus strand of JAXCMG010000048.1, from coordinate 660,721 downwards.
GCAAGTCCTAGGCTCTGTGGTTTAACCCACAGCGCCACCCGTGTCCAATTTCTAGTTAATCCCTAAATTAATGCCAATGAGCAGTGTAAAGTCATCTAATTGGAAGTTTGGTTGGAGTCCAGAGGCTATAACATATTTAGGTCTTTTGGTTTCTAGACACATTTCTCAAATGATTAAATTGAACTTAAATAGACTGGTGACAGAGGCATCTATTGATTCGGAAAGATGGGTGTCCCTAAGAGAAAGGGCTCTGCCACACTTCAACTTGTCCTGTCCCTGGAAAGTACAGGTCTGAGTGGTTCTCTGTTTGCCCTGCTACTTTCCCCAGGAAAACCCTCTCTTTAACGCTGAATCTGAGCAAACGTCAATCTGCAGAAAACCCAGCTGACGTTTCCTCCAATTCAGTGGTTAAGATGGGGTTTTCCCAGGGGAAAGCAGTGGGGCAAGCAGAACCCTTAGCAGTGGGGGCAAAGTTAAGACACATGGGGTGTATGGGGTGTTAGGGGAAGGGTAGTACCTGTCAAGGGCCAGTAGTCAGCTTCACCTGCTGAACAGCAGCCTGAAGGGGGAGAAGGCAGAGTGACTCCACCTGCAGCTGATCAGCCTTCAGAGGAGAAGGCACTGATGAGAACCAGCTGGCTTCAGCCTTCCTAAGCAGAGCTTCCAGCAGCAGTCAGATGCTGGCAGCAACACTTGTAGTTCCTGCCCCGACCTTCCTGCTTGTCTGTGCCCTTGACCCCAAGATCATCAAGTTCCTTGACCATCTGACCACGTGAACTGCTATACGCCCAACCTTAAGACTGGACCTGGCTTTGCTTATGGAATCTACTTCCAGGCAAGTACCCCTCTGAAATTCTACTGTTTTGCTGGCCTCTCACTCCACTGGGCTGTGCTTGTGGCTGTGCAGCACAGGACTATGGCAGTACCTCTTGTGGGAGACATGTTGTGCTCCTTCTGGGGTAGTTTGTCCACCTTTGGTCCTCACCCTTCACTCAACGCTCACTTGTGACTTCTGGAAACTGTCTGCATGTGACAGTGGCCACACACCAAGAAATGGCTTCAACTGGCCGGCTAAAGTGAGTGAGGGTAGCTGATGGGTCTCAAGTGCTCTGTGAGTTATGGACTTCCCCTGCATGAGAAGACAGGCTATGGCAGATTGAGGGGACAAGACCAATCGTGGGTTCAGCAATCAAGAAGGTTTCTGCATGTGCTGTAGAGGGAAGTGAGGGGCAAGTGTGATTCATCAACCTGAACAGTACATAGGCCATCCGGGAGAAGAAAAGTCTGATTCTTAACCTCCACTGCTTTGCAGAACATCTTTGAGAGAACAAAAGGCTAAGGCAGGCATAGGCAAACTCGGCTCTCCAGATGTTTTGGGACTACAACTCCTATCATCCCTAGCTAACAGGACCAGTGGTCAGGGATGATGGGAATTGTAGTCCCAAAACATCTGGAGGGCCGAGTTTGCCTATGCCTGGGCTAAGGAATAAACCCTGCACAAATTCATAGTGGAGTCCCTAAGATGGCTGGATGGCCTGCTGTCTGCCTCCTTCTAGCAACTCCTGCAGCCAAGCTGGAGCCAAACATACTGCTCTTCTTTCCTTTAAACCAAATCATTGAAGCTGAGAGGGGGGTCTTTCCATTTGAGCAGCCCAGGACCTGCATACACACTGCCCAGGCTTGCGCTTCAGGGTGGTTACTTTGGTGCTGCTAATGCAGCGGTTTGACTTCGCTCCTGGAGGCGCACTCCATGCTTTTTCGAGACAGATGGATGCCCACAATACACGTATTTTGCCACATATAATTTATGCGCTTGTGTTATTCCTTTATATATTCCCTGTGTGTTTTCAAAGATTTAATGCAGCATTTTGGAAGTTTTTTGGGGGAACCTCTAGACCAGGCATAGGCAAACTCAGCCCTCCAGATGTTTTGGGACTACAGCTCCCATGATCCCTAGCTAACAGGACCAGTGTCAGGGATGATGGGAATTGTAGTTCAAAACAGCTGGAGAGCCGAGTTTGCATATGCCTGCTCTAAACTTTGGTGTGTTTTTTTACTTTAAAAGATGCAGTTGTCAGTATTGGAAAGAGGGTTTAATTTTACAGATCTCTGACTATATACATAGGCCATGCCTTTTAGCACATAGAATTGATTGGCAAGTCTTCTTCTTCTTCTTTTGCAAATAACCCTGCCCTGGGTAGTCTTGGAGATGACGTATTCAGCACCTCTCTACAAATGGATGGCGTTGGGGAAATTTCCACTTGTGATTTCAGTCACGAGGGATCTGTGGCTTATAGTGCCTTGTCAGGTACACTTTGACCCATATGCTCATGCTAAGATAACTTTATGAGGTAATCCAGATTTGAAAATAGAGATGCAGTCCTTTTTTTATGGAAGAAGCGGGTTGATAGTGGGATTTATACATTAGATCAGTTAATAGGATGGGATGGAGAAATCTCATCATTTTCAATCTCGTGGCTTCAATACCACTTACCTGCTAGTGTTGAATGGCAGTATCTTCAACTGCAGAACCTTTTAAAGGTCTGTTTGCTATTTAGTGTCAGCTTTGAGGGCCTCAGTATCTTCTGGAGGACATAATTAGTTATTTGCAGAAAGCTAACCCTGTATTAGTTGCTTATAAACATTTTTTGGAATGTTGTGTATCTTGGAGATCTCAAGATCTTAGAGATGAGTAGGACAGAGAGTTCCATTCAGCTCAGGCATGGAACGTTGTTTTTGCATCTGTATGTAGAGTTTCTTTAGATTTAAAATTGAGATTGAACAAAAAATGGATGTTCCTGTTATCTTGGGACTCTGCAACACCTTTATACAAATGGATTGGCTAGTTCAAATAGATGCTAGTGACTTAATGCTGAAAGTGCCTCTTTGTGTCATGGACTGGCTGGTGGGAGGCATCAATGGAACCCTCCAAAAAGATGCTCAGAGTCAGGGTGGTGGGACGGTGATGAGTGGTCCAATGGATAAGACAGAGCAGACTGGGAGGAGGAGCTGAAGAGGCAACAGGGTTTAGTGAGCAGGAAGAAGCTGTGCCAGAGAGCATTCCAGAACTAGAGGCAGAAGAGGAGGCTGGAGAGGAGGATGGGCAAGAGGCAGAGATCAGGCAGGCTGCTGAAGAAGCCAGGGGGTCTCCCCCTCCTTCTGCGACCAGCTCCCCTCTCCCCTGGTCTCCCAGGACCAGAAGTAGGTGGAGCAAGGACAGCACAATGGAGCCTCAGATTCCTTGGGAAGGAACCGGGGAGGAGGAGCCTTAAGGAGCTGTGGGAGCTTCAGTCCCCACAACTGCCTCATAGGGGACTTTCTACCAGGAAGAGTTGCTGTACTCACTAGTCCTGGCCTCCTGAGTCAACCTTGTTTCCTTGAACAAAGAGTTAACTTCACTGAAGCAGTGTGATTTATTGCTGACCTACTCCTGGCACCTGCCCCAGTGGTGTCCTCCTCCTGGTTGGAAATTATTGCTTGAATTCACTGTGTTTCAGATAAATCCTTGCTATTTGTGGATGTTCACGGACTCTTAGATTGCAGTCCTGTGGTGTGGGGACCAACAAATGAACAGCAAAAGTGGATTCTGTTAGCCCTTTTGGTGGCAAAAGAGACCTGTATTGCATTTCTTTGTTGTTGTTGGTATTTGTCCGTCTTGAGAGACCATGGAGTGGGCCTCTGTGAGGTCAAACTGCTGCATTAGCAGCACTGATACGACCTCCCCGGGGCACAAGCCTGGGCATTGTGTATGAGGTCCTAGGCTGCCCAGATGACAAGGCCTCACTCTTGGCCTTGCTGGAAGGACAGATACCCACCATCCACGACTCAGTGATCTGAACATCTCACTGCCTTTTCTATATTTTAGCACATAATCGTCAGTCTTGGTTTAGATAACTGTCTGTACATATGAAGTGCTTATATTGCTTCATACACTTAAATTAGGATTGATGGAATATTCTTATTGTTAATGTCATCTGCAGATTAAAACATTTAAAAACAAACACACATACACACAGAGAGAAGGAGCTTTTACAAATAACTCTTTACAATTCCGGGTTAGTTGCTATCCCTAAGCATGTGTCTACCTCTTGGTTATCAGCGGGAACACAGAGTCCAGCTGATAAGAGAAATCCTTGGAGTGGTGTAATAGATAACTGAAATCTTGCCATTGAAATATTGCAGGACTTTAAGGGAAAGAAAAAGTCAATTGCATTTCATCGAAAAGTTATTATTGTAATAGATTTTCTGCTGAGGTAAACTAATCCCAGGCATTAGAATTGTAATATCTCTATTTTCTCCGAGCTTTTGCTACTTTGGAATCTTAAAATGAAAGGCTGCCATGTCGTTTTCTTCCTGCCACCTCACATAACGGTTAAAACTATAAAAGATGTTCACAGGGGACTCAAGCATAATATGGTAGTGGCAAATGTGTCGTCCCGCGTTGGCTGCCTTCTGAGAGACGCTTACCTGGGGGATACTGTTGGTCGCTTCTTGCTTGAACTGAGCCCAAATCTAGATTTCGTCAGAAAATGAAATAATTTGGTGTGGTGTCAACTGCGTTTCTGGCAGGCAAAGTCTATTCCATTATCGCTTGGGGCCTCCTGGCAGCACAGTAAGCTCCCATAATCCTTGCCTACACCGAAGTTGATCGGGAAATAAAGAGGCGGCTTTTCAATGTTTACTGCAGCGTTTATTGACCTATCATTTTTAATACAACGGTGCAATAGACAGGTTCATCCATTCAAGCTTGAGTGGTGGCAACAGGTGAAATGATGAGGCGAGCCTGATTCTACTGCACAGCATATACTTTTAGATGATTAATAAAAACTAACTGCCCGGTGCTCTAGGAAGAGGGCTGCCGCAAACCGGCTGTTTGCCAAATGTGGTATTATGCCAGACTGAATGGATATCACATTAACAGGACACACGGAAAAATCCTTTGGAATGGGGTGTGAATTAAAGTGGTTAGACGGTAACCCCCCTCCCCCAAAAAGAGATGTGAAAATAAGGCCTGAGGTCACACACAGACACTGCAACTTGTTTCTTGAAGACTGAGAATTTTGTCTAAAAAATCTGTTCTACTTTCATCCATAATACATTGCCTTTTGCACAGTCTTATCAGAAGGAAGTGAAAGACAGAGGGAAATCCTATATAAGATTTCATACTATTAAACTTCTTGTTTATATTTTTGCTATTGAAAAACAGGCCAACGTTTTCCCATCTAATACAAAATAATAATAATACTCTCACAAGAAAGAGGGTTAAGCGCTGAGAAAATGAAGTTTAAAAAGAAAGTACTGGGCAAACGGAACCATACGGTTGCACTTTTACTTAAGACTTGCCTACTCATAGAAACTGTCCCAATTTAATGAAATTAATTCCTTCAAGTGAGATACAGTCAACTGCTAAATCAGATTAAGTATAGCTTGTGTCAGTTTAACAAAATTATTCTAAACCCAGTGTGCCTGCACTGGTGGCTTACACCAAATTAAGACAGGAATCAATTACAGAACTGATTTAGTTAGATCAGAGCAATTTCTGTGTGGAGAGACCTGGTCACCCGGCCACTTACAGCCCAGCCCTGTGCATTTTGCTCAGAAGTAGCCACCACTTGAAATTTAATGGGACTTCTTCCCAAGTAAGCACACTTAGGATTGCAGACTTTATTACACGCGCTGGTAGATATACTACCTTGCTAATATAGTGACAATTTAGGGGCATTCTTCTCCATTCACTGTTTTAATATGGAGGAAGTAAGATTTAATTGTATCTTTGCACCAAGCTAAATCAATTGCTATTTATTTGCCATGTGAATTTAGACAACCAGCTTAGCATATACTATAGAAAATGTGGAGAGGTTTGCCCGTTTCATTAAGGTGTGGTGTGCTAATGTGCAGTGACACATGAGGCTCCATACATAGATACTGACTTTGCTGTGGAGTGGAAAACCCTCTTCTCCCTCGGGATGAGGGAGGAAATTTGATTCAGTTCACATGTAAAGGTGATTCTCCCCAATCCACCCTTTCCAAAACAAGGCATGTTGGGGAACAAGTGAATTGATTTTATGTATGTGCAGTTGTTGATAGAAATGGTTTATATATTTTTGTAATTGTTTATATGGAGGCAATTGTTTTTAACTATTTTGAGATATCTAACTGTTTTAGATATCTCATCTTAAAAAGCAGAGACATCACCTTGCCAACAAAGGTCCGTATAGTTAAAGCTCTGGTTTTCCCAGTAGTGATGTATGGAAGTGAGAGCTGGACCATAAAGAAGGCTGATCGCCGAAGAACTGATGCTTTTGAATTATGGTGCTGGAGGAGACTCTTGAGAGTCCCATGGACTGCAAGAAGATCAAACGTATCCATTCTGAAGGAAATCAGCCCTGAGTGCTCACTGGAAGGACAGATCCTGAAGCTGAGGCTCCAATACTTTGGCCACCTCATGAGAAGAGAAGACTCCCTGGAAAAGACCCTGATGTTGGGAAAGAGAAGGGAACAACAGAGGACGAGATGGTTGGACAGTGTTCTCGAAGCTACCAGCATGAGTTTGACCAAACTGCGGGAGGCAGTGGAAGACAGAAGTGCCTGGCGTGCTCTGGTCCATGGGGTCATGAAGAGTCGGAAACGACTAAACAACAACTGTTTTAGATAGGCTTTTATTGTATTGTAAATCGGGTCCTCCCTTAAAGAGGGCACGTGTTGCGGTGAGACCTCCACGGGGCATACCACGAGAGGTGGTCCCGTAGGTACGAGGGTCCTAGGCCTAGGTCCTCAGATAGCTCCTAAGAAAGTTGAGCAGGCTGGCAACGGAAGTTTTCCTTCAGTGCTGGAAACATGGTAGGGTCCTTCGCTTTATCTGAGAGCAGCAGGCTGGCTTGACAAATGACACACACCGAACCTCGCTCCCTGCTTCTCCCCATCCTTTTGTCGCTGCCGTCTGATGCAGCTGCCTCACTTTCTCTAATGATAGGGCCGGACCTGGACATTTTTCTGTGTTAACTGGTGGTTGTTGGCTCAGCTGCTACCATTGTGAATAGGCCAGGCAGGCAGTGGATTATTGTTTGAGCTAAGCTGCCTGGCTGAGCGAAGAAATGCACAGAATTGCTCTCTGGGAGAATCTTACAGTGCAGTTCAAGAAACCTGATGGGGGAACAGAGCGCTAAAGCTGTGAACTATCCGTCTTACGCTCAAGCCTGAATGTGTATGTACAGCGTAAATAAAGCCTTACATAAGAAAAGCGCCATCAGGCTCCAGTGATCTTAAGTTCATGAAAACCAAGGTATAAGTGGAATACCCTGCAACCTCCATTATGAAGCCACACGTAGTGTAATTTTCAAGTATCCACAATGGTGTTGGAATGAGCATGCTGATTACATAGACTAGAGTTGTTGAAAAGTTGTCACTTGATGGTCACGCAGAAGCGTAAAATGTTGCTGTGTCCTGAGGGAGATTCTCTTGTCCCCCTTGTCCCCCTCTTTCAGTTGCATCGTCTCTCACTCAGGGAACTCAAGACCCAGAGACAGGAATCTCTCATTTAGTTTTATTACAGTCATTAGAAAGGTTTGCTTCCCTTCGCCCCTCCAACTTCAGTGTCTCTTTTTTATCAATTTTAAAAAATATAAACATACAACATAAAGCAATTCAAGATACCGAGATTAATCTGAATCTCCTGACTTCCCCCCATCCGTTCCAGGGGTCCTTTTGATTCTATTTTCAACTGCATATCAATACTTTTCCGTTTTTTCATCTTCCTAAATTTTCTATATGTTCTGTTACATTACAAGTGTATTTATTATCCTGCTAATGTTTTGACCTGTTTAGAATGATTTTGTATATACATTATAAACATTTCCCATTCTTCTTTAAATTTATTGTTGTCTTGATTCCTGAGCTTCCCAGATAGTTTTGCCATTTGGGCATAGTCCATCAACTTGGTTTACCAGTCTTCTCTGGTCAGGGCTGTCTCTTCCTTCCATCTCTGGGTTAGTAACATCCAGGCGGCTGTTTTAGCATACCTAAACAGTTTTCTCTGGTCATTTGGTATCTCAGTCCCTATAATCAGTGCTTGTTTTCTGGGGGGACACAGGGGTATGCATAAACATTTTGTGTATGTTTGGCCCTAAACATTTTGTATATGTTTGGCCTCATTGAGGGGCAGTATTTCAATATGAGTAGGAAAATGAGAGTACCCCTAAAAACTCTTTTTAGGGGGGAAAAGCATTGCCTATAATGCCTAATAAAAAAGCTTCTGGTTTTTTAACAAAAGTTATTTTGAACATTTTTTTCAATTCAGTATAAATCATTTCCCAGAATTTTTTGGTTATGTTACAGATTCACCACATATGATAAAAGGTACCTTCTTTTTCTTTACATTGCCAGCATATATTGGTACTTGTTCCATACATTTTTGCTAGTTTTACCAGAGTCAATACCACCAGGCAATCATTTTCATATAACTTTCTTGCAATAAAGAACATGCTGTAAATTTCAGATCTATTTTGCATAGCCTCTCCCAATCTGTCATTTGTATATTATGTCCCTCATTTTTCACCCCCAATTCAGTGTCTCTTTTAAAAGCTTCCTCCCCCCATGCAGCATTTGCAAGCTAGTACCTTTGGGTCTCGGCTGCATCCAAGTTGCGGTGCAAGCACTGCAGTACACAGGGCAAAAGGACCTTTGCAGCATAGGGGTTTTGAGCAACACTACATGATGCCTGAAATGACATGGTAGCCAACGACAAGGTTCTGGCATGCATAAGATCCAGCCAATTAATAGTGACTCGTAGCACGCCATCAATAACCTAAGCGACTGACGTTTCTCCCCACAACTTCTGTGGGCTGAGATGGTTGTAGCAACGGGCCTTTGCTGTTGTGTCTTGTGAACATTTTCCCTCGAGCCCAGAGGGAACGAGTGAGCTTGGAAAAGCAATTTGCCTGTTTTAGGATGGGGGAATTCAGTTCAGACCTCCACCATTTCCCTAACCTCTTACATAACGGGTGGTTTTTTGTTGCTCCCTCCCTTGCCCTTACGACCAGGCATAAGTCACCCCGGCGTTCCGGTTGCATCCTGCAATATAGGCCCTTGCCAGAGAGACATTTACCACACAGAACGACAGTCTCACCGAAGTCCCGAAGTGGCCAATCCCTCAGCACGGTTTGTGGGAGTAATTTCTTCTGTTCTTTCCCTAGTGCAACTGGCCATCATTGCACGATGAAAGCCCGTATGTTGCCTAGTAACAGAAGTCCCTTTTCCATCCTTCCCAGAGCCAATGACACGGGTGGCTGACACAGAGATAAATGGCTGCCAAAGATCTCTTAGCTGCAGGACCCAGCCCAGAACAGATGCCCCACCCAGGCTGCAAGGAAATAAGGAGAGGACACGCAATCCATTTCCAAGGGTTTAAACAATGCTCCGATTTATTAGCTTTGCCTCAGTTTTCAGTTTCTGCGACATACATATTTAAACAGGCCATTTTTGCTGCAGAATTGAGCAGCCTCTGCCTTTTGTTTTCAAGCTCTGGAATTACTAAAAGCCTAATTTGTATGCAATTTCTTCCAGGACAGTGTTATAATAGTCAAAGAATCGTGTCAGGTCTGCCTTCCTTCTGTCATCTAGTGAGCTATGATTTTGCTCATTCGATATTCCCTTTTTTTATAACTATGCTGAGTCTTGTTCAACAAATTAGTAAGCTATGTCATATTGTACTGCTGCTTAATTATGCATGTGAGCATTCATTTTATCAGAGCCCTACCTTTCTTGCGCAGGTGGCAGAAAACCAAGTTATGGTTAAAATTAAACATGAACTGATGTCTTGTTTGGAAGCAATGCCTTTGCTTATTCATGCGAGTTGATAGCCTGCGGGTTTCTAAAGAACCATCATTTGGTCATTTTTAAGAGCCACGGGAGACGAGATTCTGCTGGAATGCCCATGTGGGCTTCTCCTCACGTGAAAAATTGCAAGGGGATTTCATGAGAAGTCAAGCCCAGGGTAACTGAGCTTGTTTTGAACTCAGTGAAAGCAAATGTGGAGGTTCTTCCCCAGATGCAATATTTGAGGGTGGTGGTCCATTTAGATGGTCATTTCCAGAGGGTGATACTTGGAGAGTGCTCTTTGACCTTGTGAAGCCTTCAGTGTGGGGTTCCTCAGGGTTCAATGTTATCCCCCATGCTGTTTAACATTACATTAAACCACTGAGTGGGGTCACCTGCAGTTTTGGAGTACACTGAGACGATATGCCGATGAGAGACTGCTCTGCTTCTTTCCATCGGCAGGTGAGGCAGTGGGTGTGTAGGACCATTGTCTCGCCTCGGTTATGGACCAGATGAGAGCCAATAAACTGAAGCTCAATTCAGATAAGACTGAGGCACTGTTAGTGTGTGGTTCCCTGGACCAGATGGTTGGGAGGTTGCCAGCTCTTGATGGGGTTATACTTCCTCTGAAGGAGCAGGTTCATAGCATGGGGATACTCCTGGATCCTTTGCTGTCGCTTGAAGCTCAGGTGGCCTCAGTGGTGTGAAGTGCCTTCCATCAGCTGCACCCCTATGTGGACAGGGATCGCCTAACTTCTGTCATCTATGCTCTGGTAATCTCTAGGTTATTGCAATGTGTTCTACATGGTGCTGCCTCTGAAGATGTTTTGGATACTTCAGCTGGTGCAGAATGCAGCAGCCAGGTTACTCACTGGGACAAGACGATTTGAGCATATAACACCAATCCTGGACAACCATGGGGCCATCCTGGAAAAGGCCCTGCCATTGTTGCCTGCCGGAATAAGTTCCCTCCTTCATGGGCATGGAAGTAGAGCCTTTTAAATCTTAAATAAAGCTCTTTGTAACCCAGAGGCGGAGCTAGCTGCTCCAGTACCTGGGGGCGGGGCGAACAGCGAGCATCCCGGGGGGGCAGGGGGGCAATGTCAGCCCTCCCTCAGGGACGACACCCAGGGCAGACCGCACCCACTGCACCCCCTTCCTCTGCCAGCACTGTAACCTTAGCTATTCTGGATGCATAATAACACAGCCTGTGATCATTGCAAAGGTCGGTTTTTCCACCGAACTAGCACTTAAACATTGTTGGTATTCTTGCCGGTTTTGCCATATGAACTTTGCTATCAGTTTCTACCATGTCTGTATTATGTTCCGGAGGGATACGGGTAGATAAAATAATAATAAACTCTTTACAGAGTGCACCCTGCTATCTTTCAAAGCCAAGATAGTTGCAAGTTTGATCAAAAGAACCCTACTTATTTCTGAAGGTAATGTATTAGGAGGATTACACAGATATATCCTTGTGGGATTAGATCCCCAGGTATTGAACTGGAGTCCATTTAAATCACTAATTTAAACTACCTGCATATGTGAATATTACTTTGAATGACAGACAAGAGACGGTTAACACTGTTTTTATAGTTTCTGGGCAATGCCTACAAGTTGCTGTTTTCTACACCCATTGTAATGTGGGCTTAAACCACTCTTAAGTGCTCTGAGGTGTACATAGCCCGCAAAGTACAATCTTGAGAAAAGTTCCTACTAAAATATCATTAGTAGACTGATGTGTTAAGGGACCACCTAACTTTCCCAAACTGGAATTCCTGAAGTTTGTAGTGCACAAATTAGCTGCGTCCATATAGCATTAGCTAGGAGGGAGAATGCATCTCATCTTAATATCTGTGCCATAAACAATCACTTTTGTAATGATCGCAGTTATTTGATCTCTCATTTTAACTGCATCATAAAAGCCTATTTATTATCCAAGCAGCCTGGTTTATGAGATCAGCCCTATGACAGACTTGGCGTATTCAGAGGCACCTTGCAGCACCTTTTCACTAATTTGTTCAGTGCGCTCTGGGAATACGGAGCAAAAAAACCCCCACCCTGCCTCACCCCCCCAAAAAAAACCCCACCTTAAAGCCAAGAGAGCTCTGTAAGCAAGTTGCCTCGAAGAAAAGGCCTCGCCCACTGGCAGTGAGAGAAAGAGGGAGAGCTGCAGAGGCTGGAAAGAAAGGAACAAAGAAAGATAGAAATGTACATCGTAATCTAATGGAGCCGAGGCAACAACTAGACTGTCAATTTACTGAGCTGGAGAGGCAGGAGCAGGCTGGGGCTTTTCAATTCCGCTGTCTCCTCCCTGGGGTTAGAATCGAGACTGGTTGCCATGGATATCCTGGATTCCTGCAGCTAATGGGAGGGAGTTCTGAAGCCCTGGTATCCTGGGGACTGTCTAGGGCGGAAGATGAAATGGAGGCCTGTGGGTGTGGTGGTGCGGCACCGGGAGAAAAGAGGTCAAAGGGTCGGCTTCCAACCGCGTTAAAGCCGAAATTTCATTTCAAGTCACATTCATCCGGCAATCTCCGTGTCAGACCTCGTTTGTCCTCTTCTCCTCTCTGTCCTTTTCCAAGGCTGCCAACATTGTTGTCTTAAAACGGCTATTATCAAAGCACTTAATATTGCACATAATTGGATGCACGCCGACAGTTCGGGGGGATTTCCGCCCCCTCCCCTCCCTCACACACCACATACCTCCAGTATTTGTATAATTTGAGCCAGACTGGGATTTAAAACCTGAATTTCCAATTTCTAAACATGAGGCAGTAGCAGTGCTATCTGGATTTACATCTGCTACGAACACAGAGGATTATTTTTTTAAACAAAAAACAAAAAAACCCACACCACACCATCTGGAGTTTCTGGGCGTTTTCACTTTATAATGATGTATCGGTCGACTTTTGCAGAGTTTCGTTTGTGAGAGTTTTTTGTTCGTGGCTATCCGTAAAGAGGAAGGTCATCTGTGGGCGTGACATTATATTTAGCCAGTATATTTCTCCTCTCCTTTGATCTGTGACAACATTACTGCGTCGACATTTCCCCCCCTCTGGATTTCTCTTCAGGAAAAGGGCACTCTTCCATTGGGTAGAATTAAAGGATTCTCTTCCAGACCAATAAAGCATCCGATATACCTGAGGAAACAGGCTTTGATACACACACCCCTAGTTATACTGGATGGGGAGTTGTGTGAGGCAGTTCTCCGCCTGATTCAGCTTGTGCACAGAACGATTTTTTAAAAAGTTTTTGTTCCTTCCCTTTCAGTAAATCAGCTGGTTCAGGAGAGGAAGCAAGGGCTGGATTCATTCCTCCTTTTACACTATTTCCACTTTTCACAGCTGTCTGGCAGGACCACAGCTGCCCAAAATGGCTACATGCACTCAGCCCTACCTGTGCCACAGGTGCTCTGTTGGGTCACAATTGCAATGATGACTTTTAAAAAAATTAAAAAATACTGATTTTCCGTCGTAAGACACCACCATGGGATTAAAACCAACCACAAGGGGACTTTCCATGAAGAATTTGCACATAAATAGACATCCCACCCAGGGACGTGGGTGGCGCTGTGGGTTAAACCACAGAGCCTAGGACTTGCCGATCAGAAGGTCGGCGGTTCGAATCCCCATGATGGGGTGAGCTCCCGTTGCTCGGTCCCTGCTCCTGCCAACCTAGCAGTTCGAAAGCACACCAGTGCAAGTAGATAAATAGGTACTGCTCAGGCGGGAAGGTAAACGGCATTTCCGTGCGCTGCTCTGGTTTGCCAGAGGTGGCTTAGTCATGCTGGCCACATTACCCGGAAGCTGTGAGCCGGCTCCCTCAGCCAATAAAACGAGATGAGCGCCGCAACCCCAGAGTCGGTCACAACTCAACCTAATGTTCAGGGGTCCCTTTACCTTTTTAGACATCCCAGTTTTCCTAATAGGTAAAGGACCCCTGGACGGTTAAGTCCAGTCAAAGGCGACTATGGAGTTGCGGCACTCATTTCGCTTTCAGGCCAAGGGATCTGGCATTTGTCCACAGATAGCTTTCTGGGTCATGTGGCCAGCAGGACTAAACCGCTTCTGGCACAATGGAACACCGTGACGGAAACCAGAGCGCACAGAAATGCCGTTTACCTTCCCACCACAGTGGTACCTATTTATCTACTTTCGCTGGCGTGCTTTTAAATTGCTGGGTTGGCCGGAGCTGGGAGCAACGGGAGCTCACCCCGTCGCACGGATTCAAACCCCCCAACCTTTTGATCGGCAAGCACCAAGAGGCTCAATGTTTTAGACCACAGCGCCACCTGCACCCACACAGTTTTCCGAATAGATTATCAACTGCAGAGTAGTAAGCAAACGTCCCTGAATTTTAACCCCATACCAGATAGGGTTTTCTTTCTGAATATAAAAGAGCCTAGGCAATATAAGCTGATCAATGCCCTTCTTTTGATTCTACAAGCATGGCTTTGTTGGGGACATATGACCACCCTGGAATACATTGGAAATTGCCTTGGGGTAATAAAAAGTTTTTTAAAATTGCTTATGTCAGCTTCTGACATAAGGCTATGATGACACTTTTATTTACCTCCATGGCCTCTTAGCTTCATCAGTTCTACAAGCTGTATGAAATGCTCCTAGCTAATTCAATAAGCCCATGTTCATTAGACGTTACCTGTGGATGTTACCCTAAATGACTGTAGGATGGTAGTTTGGGATGCTTCGTATTAGGCAAACCTGAAAGCATGTTCAGAGTTGTTTATTCGAATATCTGCCACAGGACTTGCATAGACAATGTCTGCACGTGGAATCCTTCTGGAAATCGCTGATACTATAAAAAATACTGTACATTGCACATTCATATTACCAATTATTAATAATAATAATAACTAAGGAAGCTCTACAGAGACTCGTCAAACCTTTTCCCCAAGCCTGCATGGAGTTTCACCTCGCCATAAGTCCTACGAAGACCAACATATTGGGTCAGGATGTTGCCAGAGCTTCATGTATTGGCATGGTGACCACACGCTTGAGGGTGCCTTCCTAGGTTCCACCATAACTAGCAACCTTTCCATCACCACAGGGTTTGAGAAGTGTATTGGTGCGACAGCTACAGCAATGGCTCGCCTCCCCAAAAGGGTATGAATGCCAACAACCAATACCAAGATGAAGATCTACCAGATTTGCGTATTAAGTACACTGCTTTATGGTAGTGAGACGTGAGCATCTTACAGCAGCCAGGAGCGACACCTTAATGCCTTCCATGTGAGCTGCATGGGGAAGTTTTTGGGCATCAGATGGCAGGATAGTCTCAAACAAAGATGTGCTCCTTCAAGTCAACTTTACCAGCATGTTTGCACTTCTGTCTCAGTGACATCTATGCTGGCTTCGTCATGTCCACAGAAGATGGCAAGATCTCCAAAGATGTGTGCTTTATGGGGAACTGGCTTCAAGTACCAGGCCTGTTGGCAGACCAATTCTACGATATAAAGATGTCTGCAAACATGACATGAAGGCTGGCAACGTTAACCCCACTGTGTAGAAATCCCTTGCAGACAACCACAGTGTCTAGAGACAGGTTGTGTATCCACAGCACTGACCAGAGGAGAAATGACCACTGGGAAGAGCACAGAGAGGAGAAGAAGAGGAGGAGGAGGAGGAGGAGGAGGAGTTTGGATTTGATATCCCGCTTTATCACTACCCGAAGGAGTCTCAAAGCGGCTGACATTCTCCTTTCCCTTCCTCCCCCACAACAAACACTCTGTGAGGTGAGTGAGGCTGAGAGACTTCAGAGAAGTGTGACTGGCCCAAGGTCACCCAGCAGCTGCATGTGGAGGAGCGGAGACGCGAACCCTGTTTCCCAGATTACAAGTCCACCGCTCTTAACCACTACACCACACTGGCTTGCATCTGTAACAGTGAAACTGCATGCCTTCATCTGCCCCAACTGGAATAAAACATGTCTCTCCCATATCAGACCACAGCAGGCTCTGTAACTCTCCAGCCGTTTGACTTTACTCCTGATACTACTGTCTCTCAAGACTGACGGATGCCAACAATACAAAAATACTGTACATTGCACATTCATATTATTAATTATTATTACACAGTCTAGTTTAAGCAGAGACCTGCTTAAACAAGGCAAAATTTCCCATGCTGCTTGCAGCGGAGCAGGAAAGCTAAGTTGATGTGCAGCCCCTTTAGGAATGACAAGCCATATTAATATGGTTGCAGGCTGTTTCTCTGGAGAAAGCCACTCCCAGAGGGTCAGTGAGCACCAAGCAGGCAGGCACACAGAAATAAATGTTCCCTTTTCTTTCCTTAACAAGAAAATGGAGAGTTGTGATGTACCTATTCACAAAAGAGAAGCGGCAAGATTTCATGAATTAAGCCTTCCAGTTAAAACACTGCTCACACACATAGATACCTCACACAAACAATTATTGACAGGGGCACAACAGCTGCAGCTACATCTGGAGAGGGTTTTCTGAAGGAGAATTTGCTTTGGCCCCATGGGATCTGGACGCTTCCTTATAGAAGTCGTCGGCCAAAGCAGCTGGAGGACAGTGGGCCACCCACTCCCATTTACCACCCCAGGTCTGTGACACTCCAGGACCAGACGAGAACTGGACTTCAGAGGCTCTACAGCTGTACATCCCTCTGCAAGGACACCCAGATACACTCCATGGCTATGATCCGCCGAAGACATTTTGGCACCTGAGGTGAACTGCAAAATGGCATCCCTCCCCACCAGGGAAGAAGGAGTGTGTGAAGATCTACATCAGGAATGAGGAGGGAATGAAGATTTACCTCAAGAACAAGGCAGGACTGGAGACCTACATGGGGAAATCAATCCACTGTACCCATAATAGGGGGGAAAGGGGCATGCGCTGAATCATGTAGGGTGGGTGCAGAGCCCAGGGGCTCCCAGGAGGCAGCCCCCCCCACCATTTCCTCCCTCGGCCAGCAGCACCTCCTGTTCACTGAAAGGATGCTGTGGAAGAAGAAGAGAAGAAGAGTTTGGATTTGATATCCCGCTTTATCACTACTGGAAGGAGTCTCAAAGCGGCTAACATTCTCCTTTCCCTTCCTCCCCCACAACAAACACTCTGTGAGGTGAGTGGGGCTGAGAGACTTCAGAGAAGCATGACTGGCCCAAGGTCACCCAGCAGCTGCATGTGGAGGAGCAGGGAAGCGAACCCGGTTCACCAGATTATGAGTCCACTGCTCTTAACCACTACACCATGCTGGAAGTGGTTTGAGGTAGGGGCTGTGGAAAAGGAGGCACATCTTGGCCTCCAAGGACCACACGGCAGTCACTGCTGCTGCAAGGGCAGCAAACAATGTGTTTCCTGAAGGCTGGATCTGCTGCCCCTGTAGATTCTGCCACCAGAGGCGGTAAAATTCCTGGGGACGTTGTCCTAGGGTTTCACAAATGCTACAATAATTACTGCGAACAAAATTTGCCTAGCGATTTAGGAAGGCTTCTATATATAAGTTAATTAACCAATCAATTAATTGAGTAAAATGCTGAATATCGCTGAGTCTCAATGGACCCCCCAGGAGCTTCCTGCTGTAAAGACACAAAACCCCAGAGAATTTGCTCCTCCAGTCCTAAACAAATTCCCACCTTTCCATGAAGACAGACACACAACCAGTCTGCAGTCTGGATCACAATATTCCTGCAGCAGCTAAGCATGAGATAAAAGTGCTGGATGCCCCTGACCTTAGTGATTGTTTTTTGCATTTACATTTTATTATAATGTTTTTAAAATGTGCGTGCGTATAAGAAAATAATTACAATGGCATATGACATATATCACCCCGCGGACAGTGTCAGACCACTTCCTGGAGAATTTAGGACTTAAGTCTCCGATTCTGCAATCAGGGATGGTGGACTAAATATCTGCCCTAGGAAACAAATGGAATCCAATGGATTTCTGAATGCTCTTGGTTTCTTTCCCAGTAGATAGAACAGGTGACCCTATTGAAGTCCACACTCTGGAATACAGTGGTACGTTGGTTCTTAAACTTAATCCATTCCAGAAGTCCGTTCCAAAACCAAAGCGTTCCAAAACCAAGGCGTGCTTTCCCATAGAAAGTAATGCAAAATGGATTAATCTGTTCTAGACTTTTAAAAACAACCCCTAAAACAGCAATTTAACATGAATTTTACTGTCTCTGACGAGACCATTGAGCCAGTCACACAATCAATCAATCAATCAGTAGCTGAACTGGGTTCCACACAGTCACAAAAGCAAAACAAAAAAGAGCCAAAAAAAACCAAAATAGCAAAATAAATAGCAAAAACAGACTGACCTCAATGTAACACTCAAAATGGAAGTGTGGCACTCAAAACAGAAGCGTAAGACTCAAAACGGAGCACGTTCGGCTTCTGAAAAAAAGTTTGCAAACAGGAACACTTACTTCCAGGTTTGCAGTGTTTTGGGTTCCAAGTTGTTTGAGTACCAAAGGTGTTTGAGAAGCAAGGTACCACTGTACTGAGATGGTTCAAGCTCTTAACAGGACCCTTGAGCACCCTCTCCAGCACGGTGGAACGCATTCTGCATTTTGGTGCACCATAGACCTAAGGGCGATGAAAATGCCAGAGAATGGCTAGAACACATGTGGTAAATGGGGCATGGAAAAATGCTGAGCAGGAAGGAGAGCTCACCATCATGCCTGCTGCATGACCTCGAGGGTGGCAAAGAAGACCGCCTGCTCTCTGCCTCATATCCTTGAGTAGCCATCCTCTTGTATTGCCCAAAGTCTGTTAATAATGGTGTTTTAGACCCTTTGGAAGCCCATGGAGATGTATTTGCAAGGCATTTTGAGGGTAAGGTCACTCGCTTCCATTGCAGTCTTGACCCTAAATCCACATTCACTGCTGTCTCTTGTGAGGTGCCCAGTGCGTCTGCTGCAACATTGTGGGATCAGTTTCAATGGATGTGTCTTGATAATGGGGCGAAAGTGCTTGTGACAAGGTGGCCAATAAGGTGTTCCTCTTGGTTTATTAAAGCTGACAGATGGGGTACGATCAGGTGCATTTAGGGTGTGACATACATATCCCGTTCCAAAACATGACAGCAATTCATCGTCGGAAATAGGGGGAAAACTTTAGTCAGGCTAATTGCAGGACAGCCTCAGCAGCAAGGACCATAAGTTCAGGTTCCAAGGTAAGGAGCAAGGCAAGAGATTCAGAACTCAATGGAAGCTACATAGGAAGATGTCCCAACACTTTGACATACCCTTCCTGCCAAGCTTCTAAAGAGGAGGTGGGGCAAGCTCATTCACGAGACTCTCCTGCCCTACAAGTCTCCTGCAATTAATCAAAGGCATCTCCAGGAAAGATACCTTTGACACGATCTGCTCTCCCTTTTTCTCTTTTACTGAAGAACAGGATATTTTAATGCCATCATCATCACCACAGAGGTGTCTATGGAGGGGATATATTGGTTGAAAATGTCAAGCTAACCAGATTGCTAGTTGGGTTCTTATTGAGGATATTCGGCCAGCCAAGATGACAGTGATGTGGGGTTGAGGATTATGGAAGTGGACAAAGCTGTATTGTAACTTTTGAATACACACACACACACACACACACACACACACACACACACACCAGCTGGCCCAGGTGCATTAGATCCCATGTATGTAGGCGGTCCCAGTTTCTAGGCAACATCATCTCTTCATTCAGCAAATCAAGGTGCAGTTAAATTCATACCTGGCTGGTTTTATTCTGGCCCTTGATACGTTCTTACTGGGGAGAGAAGAGTGTGGCTTTCACGGTAACCACTTACTTTCTTCTTTTATATAATTCTGCTGTGTATCATAGAATTGTAAAGTTGGAGAGGATACTGAGGGTCCTCTAGCCCAACCCCCTGTCACTGAAATCATATTTTTACAAGCCTACAGCCTGTTGCCATGCTAATAATTGAAATGTCATAAATTCACCATGGAAATGTTCCTCAAAAACAAAGGAGAAGAAAACGACAAGTTTACTGAAGCAAAACAAATAAGTTGTGAAGTATGGAGAGAACTTTGATAGATAATCAAACAAACACCCATCCCAAAGGGAGCAAAATAGTTGTGCAGATTTACCAGTGACGCACATTCTCTCCGCTGAGAGAAGCGGTACATTGGCGCTCATGGGGAAAACCAACCCAAGGCTTCTTTTACACATGTGGGTGACATGGCTGCTCCCATTTCCTGTTGGGAATGTATTGGAAACTTCCGCCCACATGGCTGAGCTTCCACGCGGATACATAACACAGAAGCTATGTTACAGGTGGCGCTGTGGGTTAAACCACAGAGCCTAGGACTTGCCGATCAGAAGGTTGGCAGTTCGAATCCCCGCAACAGGGTGAGCTCCTATTGCTCAGTCCCTGCTCCTGCCAACCTAGCAGTTCGAAAGCACGTCAAAGTGCAAGTAGATAAATAGGTACCACTCCAGAGGGAAGGTAAACGGCGTTTCCGTGCGCTGCTCTGGTTCGCCAGAAGCGGCTTAGTCATGCTGGCCACATGACCCGGAAGCTGTACACCAGCTCCCTCGGCCAATAAAGCAAGATGAGCGCCGCAACCCCAGAGTCGGTCACGACTGGACCTAATGGTCAGGGGTCCCTTTACCTATGTTACAGTGGTGTAAATGCTCAAGGAAGCCCAGCCATCTGGGTAGACATTTTATTTGACGCCATGTTGGAGCAAATGTGTTAACATCCGTGTTGCCCCAGAGCGTGCAAAAGGCTGTGGCGATATTATTTGAGGACCAACCAAATGCTCATATCCACAAGGAAGACTTGTGATGTGTACACACAGTACAACTAAAGCACATTTAAAGTACAGTACCTGGCTTCCCCCAAGGAATCATGGGAACTGCCCCTCAATGAGCTACCATCCCTGGACTTCTAGCAAATTACAGTTCCCAAGGTTGTTTGGGGAAATCTTTAAATGTCACGGAAGGAAAGGTCTTTATTCTCTTTGGTTTCAATGCAACTATGAGAAGCTTCTGAACTGAAGGGGATCTCTTGTATCATGTCTTCTTTGATCTTCAGACGCAAAATTTAAAAAAATAATAAAAGGATCTTTAAATGTGACTGTCGTCTGTGCAAAGCACTTAAATGGCATTTTATTCAAGGATAATCACCTACAAACCAAACCTGCCTCAGGAATTAGCCTGTAGTCTACTCCTCCAGCCAATAGTCTCAATGAAACTATTTGTACAGTAATAATAACTCAATAGCCTTTCTCAAGGGACATGTCCTGCATTTACAGAGAGATCGCCACAGTCTTAGAGAGCTTTTCCTGGAATCATCTCTCTTTCTGTCTCAAGAACTCTCTAATATCTTAACCTTTCCCCCTCCTTTTTTTAGAACACCCGCCTTAAAAAAAATAAAATCAGCTTGAAAAGGTGCATTTTTCTATAATCGGGGTGTGTGTGTGTGGTCTGCTCAGAAGAATTGAGTCAGAACCAGAAGACAAGAGGAGAGGATGCAATAAAATAGATGAGGAATTTCACTTGATTTGATTGCCTGCTATTGCTTGGGAATCTAGCGAAGGAATGTCTGAGCTGAGAAGGTGACCAAGGTGATAATAAGAGCAATGTGCTATCCCTCTCCCCTCGCCCAGCAATTATTTTGTGCAAGAGAATTCAAAGGTCCAGGGGAGATGGTCCATGGAAGACCTCATTCTGTAATATCTGGAACAAAGCCAGCAATCAACCACACCCCTGCAGGGCGCACATGCTTTTCGAAAGAATTATTTCTCCTGCGCTCGTGCAATGTTTACATCTTTACAGAGCGATAATCTGAAAAATCAGCTTGGGAAACAAGTTGCCTTGGGAATCCTCTGTATCAGGCTAGGAGCATTATTCGCCTGGAAATTCTTCTTCGGAGATGGGGCGCCATCTAGTGGCACCTCCGCGAAACACAAGATTAAGGTGGCTTTTTTTAGAAGGGTGGGCTTGCTGAAATATGGATTATCTAGCCCAGGTTTCTGTCCACACAGTGGCCAACCAGGCGCCAATGGGGAGAGCGCTTTCCCCACTTGTTTTCCCCAACAACTGGCATTCAGAAGCATGCTGCCTCCAACAGTGAAGGCAGAACATAATCTAGCAATATCAATGTCTATGAAGTGCTTTTGTCTGACCTGAATTTTCTGACATTCAGCTTCATTGAATAGCCCTGAGCCCGAATAACCCTGTACATTGTCTTGAGGAAAGGGGCATAACATCTTTCTTTCCAGAGATGGAAAGAAGAATCTGCACCAACCAAGGAGGAGTGGCAGAATAAACTAATGGACTATGTCGAAATCACAAAACTTACGGAAGTAATCAGAAACCAAGAGGGGAAAAGACTTTGTCAAAGACTGGGGAAAATTTGTGGATTACCTGAAATGTTATTGCACACATATACCGTATTTTTTGCTCTATAGGATGCACCAGACGATAAGATGCTGGAATGCCTGCAGATTTTCTTCATTTGGCATCAAAAAGACATCAAAAGTGGGCAAAAGATTTATATTCCATGCACAGGGTACTCCAACCTTCTTTCTGGGTACCATATACCTATATTTAATGGCAGGCAGGCCTACAGAAAAGCTTCAGATGACTTGGAGTGTGAAGTTGTTTTTATTAAGTTCTCCAAAATTCCACACATACATTTCAATACATAATAAAATCATCTTCTTTTTTAACACTTCCCATCCCCTTTTCCATGGTGTTTCTGCTTCTCTCTCTCTGTGACACCATCATTTCTCTCTTAAACCTTAACAAAACTACTCTAATCTTTAATCCCTTCTGTTGCTCATAGTTCAAATCCTGCTAGGGTGTTCGTCATACAATAATATTTCTTTAAATAATCCGGAAAGGGTTCTTCCAAAAAAACCTTCGTCATTAGGTTCTCGTCTTCTTTTTTGTTGTTGTTTAGTCATTTAGTCGTGTCCGACTCTTCGTGACCCCCTGGACCAGAGCACGCAAGGCCCTCCTGTCTTCTACTACCTCCTGCATTTTGGTCAAACTCATGGTAGTAGCTTCGAGAACACTGTCCAACCATCTCATCTTCTCTCGTCCCCTTCTCCTTGTGCCCTCCATCTTTCCCAACATTAGGGTCTTTTCCAGGGAGTCTTCTCTTCTCATGAGGTAGCCAGAGTATTGGAGCCTCAGCTTCAGGATCTGTCCTTCCAGTGAGCACTCAGGGCTAATTTCCTTAAGAAAGGATAGGTTTGATCTTCTTGCAGTCCATGGGACTCTCAAGAGTCTCCTCCAGCACCAGAATTCAAAAGCATCCATTCTTCGGCGATCAGCCTTCTTTATGGTCCAGCTCTCACTTCCATACATCACTACTGGGAAAACCATAGCTTTAACAATACGGACCTTTGTTGGCAAGGTGATGTCTCTGCTTTTTAAGATGCTGTCTAGGTTTGTCATTGCTTTTCTCCCAAGAAGCAGGCGTCTTTTAATTTCGTGACTGCTGTCACCATCTGCAGTGATCATGAAGCCCAAGAAAGTAAAATCTCTTAACTTTGTCAGTTCTGCGTGATCCATCGCTTTGCTTATTGATTCTTCTTCAGTGGCTATTTCTGCTTCTTTCCATTTTGTGTGTGTAGAGAATCCTAGCTGCAGTTGTAACGTACATAAATAACTCAATCATCTTTTGAGGGACTTCTGTCTCTATAATTCCTAAAAGAAAAGCTTCAGGTTTGTCGTCGTTGTTGGTATAGATTCCTGAAAGCAATTTGTGCAATCTTCCCACCCAACCCAACCCCTTTTCCGGTCCTGGTTTTCCAGCAAAGTCCAGCTCAAAAGTCTAAGTCCCCCCGCTATTTAAATCTCACGCCATGTACCTAGACCACACCTGGGCAGGTGCACTGTTGAAGGGGGAAGGGATCCAGTCAGTCACTGCGAACCATCCCATCCTTTTACGAAATCGCTAACCTCCATTAAGGCAAGACCATAGAGATGGGCCAGTCCCAAGCCATAGAGGCTGCTGTAACTCATATACACGAGAGGATGGCTACATAAAAGAGCTCCCACTTGGAACGACTCAAAAACATTGTCCTGGTTTTCTACAAGGCTTAGGAATTGCTCCCTTTTGTGGAGTGAAGCTTCTGTGGGGAATGGAGGAGACAGCAGCGAGCTCTTGGGGCTGCCCCTGCAGGGGGTGGGGGTGGAGAACAGCCTATTTTAAGCTTGCTTGAAAACCTCTCCCAGCATTATGCGCTCCAACTTCACGGAAGAACGGTTTAATCTCCGTTGCCATCATTAATTTTTGACGGAGGGCACCGCTCAACATCCTGTTTACAGCCCACTAAATCTCCATTATGAAGCTCCGGCTTTGCAGAAAGAGGAACCCTATGAAGGGCTGTGTTAACTTTTACGATTGCATTCCAACTCGGAAACGCACAAAGGGAGGGGATTAAAAATGCCGCGATTTCTTTCTGGGGGTGGGGAAAACAGCAGCCACACTTCAGGATACAGCAAGAGAGATTATGGGCATGCTGTTCATCATTATTGCCACAGTTGCCATAGTTACCGTATGCTCTACGACTGCCAGGAAGGAGCTGGTGGCGCTGTGGTCTAAACCACTGAGCCTCTTGGGCTTGCTGATCAGGAGGTCGGCCGTTCGAATCCCCACTAGTGAGCTCTCATTGCTCTGTCCCAGCTCCTGCCAGCCTAGCAGTTCAAAAGCATGTCAGTGTAGTAGATAAATAGGTACCATTGCCACGGGAAGGTAAATAGTGTTTTAATGTGCTCTGGTTTCCGTCACGGTATTCTGTTGCACCAGAAGTGGTTTAAGTCATGCAGGCCACATGACCCAGAAAGCTGTCTGTGGACAAACGCTTGCTCCCTCAGCCTGAAAGCGAGATGAGCGCCACAACCCCATAGTCGCCTTTGACTGGACTTAAACATCCGGGAGTCCTTTACCTTTTTTATGGCTCCAATACTTTGACCACCTCATGAGAAGAGAAGACTCCCTGGAAAAGACCCTGATGTTGGGAAAGTTGGAGGGCACAAGGAGAAGGGGACGACAGAGGACGAGATGGTTGGACAGTGTTCTCGAAGCTACTAACATGAGTTTGACCAAACTGCGGGAGGCAGTGGAAGACAGGAGTGCCTGGCATGCTCTGGTCCAGGGGGTCACAAAGAGTCGGACACAACTAAATGACTAACAACAAACGACAACTGCCAGGCTCTGGCAGAGCAGCAGCAGTAGTCGCCCAGCCCCCTCCGCCCCAATGAACCAGCTGGGTCTGGTGTAACTTTACTCTGGCTTAACTTATTTGCTTTAAGCCTGTTTCTTGTTCATAGATAGCTCCCTTAATAAGTATGAAACTATCAGAGAAAGAAAGGTGTTTGATTGGCACATATGGCAACACATCTGTGCCAAGTAAGTTGCACCGCTGTGGTGTTACGTTGGTCACACAAAAAACGCTGCGTGTAAAACATATTACAGTGATACCTCAGGTTACATACACTTCAGGTTACCGACTCCGCTAACCCAGAAATAGTACCTCGGGTTAAGAACCTTGCTTCAGGATGAGAACAGAAATCGTGCTCCAGTGGCGCAGCGGCAGCAGGAGGCCCCATTAGCTAAAGTGGTGCTTCAGGTTAAGAACAGTTTCAGGTTAAGAATGGACCTCCGGAACGAATTAAGTACTTAACCCGAGGTACCACTGTAGTTGGGACGCGGGTGGCGCTGTGGGTAAAAGCCTCAGCTCCTAGGGCTTGCCGATCGAAAGGTTGGCGGTTCGAATCCCCGCGGCGGGGTGCGCTCCCGTTGCTCGGTCCCAGCGCCTGCCAACCTAGCGGTTCGAAAGCACCCCCGGGTGCAAGTAGATAAATAGGGACCGCTTACTAGCGGGAAGGTAAACACCGTTTCCGTGTGCGGCTCTGGCTCGCCAGAGCAGCGATGTCACGCTGGCCACGTGACCCGGAAGTGTCTCCGGACAGCGCTGGCCCCCGGCCTATAGAGTGAGATGGGCGCACCAACCCCAGAGTCTGTCAAGACTGGCCCATACGGGCAGGGGTACCTTTACCTTTACTACCACTGTAGTTAATACAGCACCACTTTTTCTTAATACTAAGAACCTCAAAGAATAGGTTAAAACATATAGATTTGTTGGGGGGGCACTAAGTGTTTCTGTGACTAACGTAACACACTTAAGCAATGAAGTTTTAGTGCCCTAGTATTGACTCCGTATTGGTTCAGTAATCACGATGCTGGTGAATATTTATCGACACTTCCAGTGAGAAGGGAAATGTGTAGGAAATTTCACTAGGGTATATGAAAGGTACAGGGCCATATAGCGGCTAATACGGAGCGAAGAAGAAATTGTTTTAACCCTCTGTCTGCCAGGAGTTCCATACCAAAGGCAGATTTTCAGAGAAATATCTGCAGATATTCATTTTTTGCACTCAAGCCAGCTTTGCAAAACTCTCCGTCTCTTGTCCACAGTGTGGAAAGTTTTTCAGGTACTTACAATCAAGTTCTCATCTAAGCTATCATTTCCCCCACAAGCAGCCAGTCTTCTTATGTGGTGTACAGCAGTTGATCCTTTCAGAAATGTGAATCAGAGAAACCCACTGAACAAATTAAGTCTACGATTCCCAAGAAGAGATTTTTGGCAGAGATTTGAGGCTGAAACCTATAAATGTATGTTGCTTTGAGACATTCCTGTCGTGAGCAGTGAATAAATGCAATAAAAATAATAGCAGTAATAATTACAGATAAGGTTGGATTTGGAGAAAATTCCATCCAACTGTCTAAAACAATGGAACCATGTACATAAGAGAGATCAATGAAAGCTTGTTCCAAAGAATATCTGTGTGCTTAATAATTCTGCTTTTCTGGACATCATTTCTTCATGTTGTGGAGTACACAAAGCAATAACCATCATTATTTATCTTATTTTTTAAATATTTTACTGTATTTTAAAGTGTAGCTTTCTTAACAGTCTCTAGTCTAGCCTAGTTTATGTTGAGTATTGACTTACTTTCTTTTTAATGGCTGACATGTTTTTATTTCTACAAGATTCAGTTAGAAAATTTAAACTTCATTTTACTCCCTGAGACTCCTAACAGCTCATAAAAAGGTAAAGGTAAAGGTATCCCTGCCCGTATGGGCCAGTCTTGACAGACTCTGGGGTTGGTGCGCCCATCTCACTCTATAGGCCGGGGGCCAGCGCTGTCCGGAGACACTTCCGGGTCACGTGGCCAGCGTGACATCGCTGCTCTGGCGAGCCAGAGCCGCACACGGAAACGCTGTTTACCTTCCCGCTAGAAAGCGGTCCCTATTTATCTACTTGCACCCGGGGGTGCTTTCGAACTGCTAGGTTGGCAGGCACTGGGACCGAGCAATGGGAGCGCACCCCGCCGCGGGGATTCGAACCGCCGACCTTTCGATCGGCAAGCCCTAGGCGCTGAGGCTTTTACCCACAGCGCCAATGCAGAAGACAATTGTCTAGACAAATGTTTTGAAACTTTTGCTGGTGCCCAGTGTATCTTCATAGTTCATTTCTCCTTCCAGAGACCCTGCTGTCAGCATTTCCTGCTGTTTGAGATTTTGATCTTTTGTATTATAGTTTACTAACTAAGGCATAGTTTTTATTTTTCAGTGCAGTAATTTTTGGTTCACATTAAGAACATAATGGCATCTCCCTTGGATTAGGTCAATAGTCCATCTATTTTTTAACACCCCCCCCAATTTTTCAGAAACAGTTTGACATAAATACCATCCAATATTTTCCAACTAATATATGTATTTTGAACTCCCGCCACTACTTTTGGGGTTTCTTATATTTTTAAATTTATAAAACTGCATCTCCTTCACTACTGCAATTATTAATTGCTTCCTAGTTATCTTTTAACATTAAATACAACTGTTTGGTTTAAGTTAATCCTCTTAATGAACTTATATGTGTACAGTAACATTTCAGATAATCCACAAATTTTCCCTAGTCTTTTATAAAGCTCCCCCTGTCCCACAGTCTCTTGGTTCCTTCTTGCTTCTGTACGTTTTGCCATTTTGGCACAGTCTGCAACGACTACTTGGCTAGTACTGAATCTTCTTTCCATTCCTGAGCATAAATCATCCTGGCTGCAGTCGTAGCATACATAAACTGTTTCTTTTTTAAACATATTTTGGTAACTCTGTACCAATTATCCTAAAAGAAAAGCTTCTGGGTTTTTTTTTTAGTAAAAGTTATTTTAAACATTTTCTTCAATTCATTATAAATAACTTCCCAGAAAGCTTTTAGACTGGTACCTTGGTTCTCAAACATCTTGGTACTCAAATGCCTTGGTTCTCAAACGCCAAAAATCCAGAACGAAGTGTTCCGGTTTTCGAACGTTTTTCGGAAGCCGAACGTCCGATGCGGCTGTCGGCTATTGTTTCCGGGGCTCCTGCACCAATCAGAAGTTTCTTAGTTTCTGAACATTTCGGAAGTCAAACGGACTTCCGGAACAGATTAAGTTTGGCGCTTTTGTTTTTGCTATTTATTTTTTGTTTTTGAGACCTTTTCGGTTAATTTGTTTTTGTGACTGTGTGGAACCCAGTTCAGTTACTGATTGATTGTGTGTCTGCGGAAATGGATAAAAGCCCCCCATCCAAACAATGACTATCATCAGTGCAGGTAAGAAAAAATAATAATTTTAATTTTTATCATCTAGACTGTCTTATTTTATTTTATAGTACAGTACATTGATTATTGCTTCCATTTTATGGATCAATGGCCTTGTTAGAAAGTAAAATTCATGTTAAATTGCTGTTTTTGGGGTTGTTTTTAAAAGTTTGGAACAGATTAATCCGTTTTGCATAACTTTCTGTGGGAAAGCGCGCCTTGGTTTTAGAACGGACTTCCAGAGTGGATTAAGTTTGAGAAGCAATGTACCACTGTACACTCTTACAAGACCACCACATATGGTAAAAAGCACCTTCTTTCTCCTTAAATTTCCAGCACATATTTGATTTTGAGGTCAAGGGTCCATCTAGTTCAGCATTCAATTTCCCAGAGCAGCCAGGCGGTCAGGTGTCCTGAGGATGCTCATAACCCAGCCGGGAGGTTGGCTTGTTTATAGCCACTGCTACAGAGAGGTCTACTGCCTTTCAATATGGAGGCTTCATATTTAGCTAACAAATTTAGCCACCAATTTCCTTCATGGATGTGTCAAATCTAAGCCACTCCCTTTTGGCAGCTAATTCCATAACCTTGTCCATTAAAAAGCAGTTTGAATAGATGGTCTCTTTGTCAGTCCTGAGCTTACTGCTGGTTAATTTAATTGGGTGACCCCCCCCCCCAAAAAAGTATGAGTTCTTCTGATACACAAGAGGAACAGGAATTCCTCTTTATACATGCAAAAGATCTGTATCGCAAATGAAAACAACCAGAGGAAATGCAGCAATGACATTTATTGGAAATTCTCCAAATGATACATGTGAATAAGTCCAACTTAGGGTGAAACTTTCTCTGCCTCTTAAAAAAATTAAATTCTGAAAAACATTGCAATGTGCGCCTTAACAAGTTGATCAATGCAGTACACAGTTCAGCAGTTCTATGGGACTGGTTCTGTATCACAATATTGCTTCAAGTGAAATTGCAAAAAAAAAAAAAAAGGAGAATTACTTTCCCTCTTCCACCTGGGAAAATGCAATTATTAGTATGACTTCACCGGATTCCATGTGAGTTTATTCATTTGGGTAAGAGGCAACAGCTGCAAGAAAATAATGCTAGGCACAATCTATTAGAAATCTGTCTTCCACAGTGGAATTTCCTACAATGTCACCTATTTGTTTCATCCGCTCCTGCTAGACTGTGCCCCGTGATGATCACACCATTGTTACCAACTAACAAGAAAAGACTGATACTGCCGTTTTAAATCAGCAAACCAACTTTGTTCTCCCTCCGATTTGCTTGTCGCTTGCATTATGCATCTTATAAAGGAAATATTGGCATTCTCTCCAGCTCACCCCACACCTATGAGTAAGACACTTGGCTGAATTTGGCACTTGGCTTATTATTATTTTTTTTAAAAAAAACAATACCTGGAAAAATATAACAAATAAATCCCCACTGGATGTTACGATAATTCGATTCAAGCATGTTCCCACAAATGTAAATTTCCTGCGCATGATTAACTGTTATTTTCATAGCTCCCTCAGATCAAAGATTGACTGCAGGTCTACAAGACAGAAGTGGCTTCGAAAAACAACAGATCTTCAGCGCTGTGCAAAAGCACAGACTGATAAAAGAATGGAAAAAGCCCGGAAAAAGCATTGAACTGTGTCTATTGGTATTGAATCCTGCTTCTAAACAAAACGAGAAAAGGTACGCTACAGAACAGATATCGTAAGCTGAAATGTACGAACCACTAGATTTGGACGACGGCTTCCCTGCAGAGTAAACACGTCTATCTGCTTCTCTGAGGCAAGGGCATTTTTGAGGCATCGTAATAGTCTACATAGAGAATCCTGAAGGTTTGTCAGTGCCCATATCCCAATAAAGGAAAAAAAACTGGACGGGTCATTGGCCCTTTGCACAGAGAGAGGTTGGGGACTCTTACAAGGTTTCTTTGGCTCGTTGAAACCATGTATTCATCACATATTAAACTGCATGAAGCAGCATTCAAATAGAAGGTTATCTTATGTGCCAGCAGACAGGCAGAAACTCCATGTAACGTATCTGTTGGTGTGCATAATTTCCCCACATAAAATAATTCCTACACCTACAGAGCTAGCACTTCAGAGGGAAAAGCTACCTTGGAAACACGTGCTAGTTCTGTATATGAAGGGAGTAGTTTATTTCTGGGAGCGTTCACACATTTCACAGCCAACCGGCTATTCATCATGGTGTATCTCCAGCGAGATACATCATGCGAGATTTCCAAGAGCCTGTTTCGGCTCTTAATTTCACACCACAGTGAACGGGGGAAGAGGGACGGCTTCCAACCTTGGCTTTTCCTGCCTCCGTTGGGGAGAATTAAGGCATGGCATCTACATGCAGGAGAAACATGGCCCCGTTGAACTCTCCTCAACAGCTGAGCCGCAGAATGACAGCCGGTCAGGGTTATTCTTGGACGTATGCGGAAGTCAGCAGAATGAACTGCAGGCACATAAGAGCTTACAGGGATGTCCTCCACAAAAATGGCCAGACACACACACACACACAGAAAAAAACCTTACACGAAACACAAAAGAAATCCCCAACTAAAATGGAAAACATGCTGTTCTTTGGAGGGGAACAATTACATTCTTGTTTTCTTTTCAAGTATTGATCAATGTTTATAAAGACAACAACATGTTCCTTTCACTAGATCCAGAGAACATATTGAAGTTGACATTTAAGTTACCAGCGGTCCAAAAGGGTGGACTTTCATCTCTTTCCCTTTATACCAATTCCTAAATATACATCTAATTGTCTTCTTTAGATCCAATCTTCTTTTTCTTTCCTTTTTTTTTTGCATTGCTATTTATGTACACCCATTATTAAAAACATTTAACCTGGGATTTGCATATCAAGATTTTAAAAGGCCTCTCCGCTGCTAGAAGAATCCCAGTACCCGTGTGTGATTATGCAGATACCTTCTACGTTTGCCGTTTTCCCTTTTCTTTATTGTTCGAAACCGTGTTGCCTGCAACGCTTCACTTATGGCTTATTTCTAAATTTTGCTTGGGTTACAGTTTGCTTCCTTTAGCAGCTGTTCACAGTCGGGCAGCACCTCTTCCGGCAAGTATTTACAGATTTTCTCAATCGTCTTTCTATAGAGCGCCTTCTCTTCTTCCAGAGACTGAATTAAGCTCTTCATTTTGCTCTCCCTTTCCAAGACGTCTTCCAGGTTCGATTCCACACTCTGGATTTTAGCATGGGCTGCCTAATCGGAAAGCAGGAAAAGGATTTTTTTAAAACGAGTGTCCTTGAGAGCAGAAACACATAGCACCTATCTGCATAAAATGCTTGCAAATACGTTATAAATTGCTCACTGTTCCCTTCAGGTGCATTGTGGATAAAGCATTTCCGGTTTGCTCGCTGTAGTTCTTGCGATACAGGCACATCTAATTTCCAGTTTACTGAAAAGAACTAGTTGCACAAAGCTATTTTATTGTGGGTCTTAACTTCTAGTCATAGTCTACTGCACTTTGGCAACAGCCATTCCAAAACTGTGTGCTGGGGTACCACAGTGTCTAAAGGTAAAGGGACCCCTGACCATTAGGTCCAGTCGTGACTGACTCTGGGGTTGTGGTGCTCATCTCGCTTTATTGGCTGAGGGAGCCGGCGTGCAGCTTCCGGGTCATGTGGCCAGCATGACTAAGCTGCTTCTGGAGAACCAGAGGAGCACACGGAAACGCCATTTACCTTCCCGCTGGAGCGGTACCTATTTATCTACTTGCACTCTGATGTGCTTTTGAACTGCTAGGTTGGCAGGAGCTGGGACTGAGCAACGAGAGCTCACCCCGTCACGGGGATTTGAACCGCTGACCTTCTGATTGGCAAGTCCTAGGCTCTGTGGTTTAACCCACAGCGCCACCCGCATCCCTACTACCACAGTGTCTACCCAGCTCCATATTGTCTACACTGACTGGTAGCAGTTCTCCAGGGTTTCAGGCAGAAATAAAGTTCCTCTCAGCCCTCCCTGGGGATGTCAGGATTTGAACCTGGGACCTTCTGCAACGCAAAGCAAATGCTCTCCCACTGGGCTATGGCCCTTCTACTCTGACATAGATGGATAGATCCTGGTGTGTTTTCCTATCCTACCTCAATGAACCTGAAGACTAAACAAAGCATTCACCATCAGATGTTTGGCAAATGTGTAAAAAAAAACAGGGGAGAGGATGGAATTTGAAGAGGAGAACTGTTGGCGGGAGTGGCTCACTTTTTCTCCATAATCCTCTTCTGCAGCCACAGAACAAAGGACTGGGAGTTTCCTCTGAGGAAAAAAGGCTGGGATATGGAAATACAGGAGGGCGTCAAGTACTGGCTCCTGAGGTTTCTCCTTTAGTTTAGTCCAGACCTGGGTCTTCTGCTAAACATTTAGAGCAGGGGTCAGCAAACTTACCACGCCTCGGGCCTGTGTCTCCAGCGCGATTGCGCCGAGGGCAGGGGAGCGTGTGCCCATATGCATGCGCACATGCTATTTCTGGTGCACTTAAGGGTCAGAGGAGCACCGGAAATAGCTTGTGCGCATGTGCACCAGCCTCCTCGGACCTGGATGTGCACCGGAAATAACGCTTGCGCATGAAAAAATAACGCTTGCGCGGGTGGTGCTGTGGGTAAAACCTCAGCGCCTAGGACTTGCCGATCGCATGGTCGGCGGTTCGAATCCCTGCAGCGGGGTGCGCTCCCGTCGCTCCGTCCCAGCGCCTGCCAACCTAGCAGTTCGAAAGCACCCCCGGGTGCAAGTAGATAAATAGGGACCGCTTAGCAGCGGGAAGGTAAACGGCGTTCCGTGTGCTGCACTGGCTTGCCAGATGCAGCTTGTCACGCTGGCCACGTGACCCGGAAGTGTCTGCGGACAGCGCTGGCTCCCGGCCTAGAGTCTGGCAAGACTGGCCCGTACGGGCAGGGGTACCTTTACCTTTACGTGCAAATAACGCTTGCGCATGTGCACAAGCTATTTCCGGTGCTCCTCCGACCTGGAAGTGGGCAGCAGCGCAGCGCAGCACCGGTTAGAGCGGGCAGTGGCAGCGAGGGTTGCCGTGGGCCAGATAAACGAGTCCCTCGGGCCTTATCCAGCTCGCAGGCCTTAGTTTGGGGACCCCTGATTTAGAGAATCAGAGAGCCTGAACAGACCTATTAGGTTTCCTAGGCCAACCCCATGTGCCACACCGGTTCTGCAATGCAGGATAAAGTCACAACATGCAGCTTGGCCCTTGGTAGTTTACCTGTAGTTTCTCCAGGAGGTCCATATTCTGCCTCTTCAGCTGATTGTTTGCCCTTTCGAGTTTCTCGGGAGCCTCCCCATCATCGCACAGATTTGAGTTCTCTTGCAGCTCATCTTGCAGAACGTGGTACTCCACCTCATAGGCGTGCAGCTGTTTGGAAATATCCATCTCAAAGACCTACCGACAGAAGAGAAAATATTTGGAGAATATTTAAGGATTATATAAGATCATATTGTACCAACCACACCATATTAGCAGAACTTGAGTGATACTCGTAAACACAACAAATACTGTTTGTGGAGTAGATGGGAACAACATTAAAGAATATAAAACTGTGCAGGAAAAACGACAGTATGAACAGTACAATGAGAATGATTGGAAGACTTGTTTTGTCAGAAGTTTTTTTTTATTTAAGTGTTTAAGCATTAATTAGGAAGATTAAGTTTTTTATGCACATAAATCTGCTTTTTCTTCTTTCTTCTGTATTTTCTTCTTTTCTTAGTTTTTTTAAATTTTCTTTTTGTAGTATGAGATTGTAAATTCTTTGTATATGTGTGTAATTTGTAATGTGTGTAAAAAAAAGAAAACCAGTTTCCTTATGAGAAGTCCCATGGGGTTTAATTCAGGCGAATAGGACCATCTGAACAACTACGAGGAGGCCTCATCCAACTGGTTACATGAGTCAAGGAGGTGTTTGCACTTCTCCCCCAAAAGGGATGACTCTCAAGACTAGAAGCTGCTTCTGGATAAGGAGCCTGAAAGATGTAATCTTGAGGAATCAGCAGCATGCATGTTCCAAACTGAAGTGTGTGGACCCAGGTGGAACCTGTGCAACTTGGGCTGATGTGGCTACATTAACACACTTTCTGGACAGGCCAATAAAGAGATGAATCTTACCAGAGGCGGAGAGTAACGTCAGTGAGATAGCATGTTGGCAAAAGGTCAAGAAAATTCCCCAGCTAACTCAAAGAAGTTTCAAGGATTAGCAGCTAAGTACAGGGACGCGGGTGGCGCTGTAGTCTAAACCACAGAGCCTAGGGATTGCCGATCAGAAGGTTGGCGGTTCTAATCCCCGCGATGGGGTGAGCTCCAGTTGCTTGGTCCCAGCTCCTGCCCACCTAGCAGTTTGAAAGCACATCAAAGTGGAAGTAGATAAATAGGTACCACACTGGCGGGAAGGTAAACGGCGTTTCCGTGTGCTGCTCTGGTTTGCCATGCTAGCCAAAAATATACATGTATGTATTCGGATGATAATAATGCCTCTACATTAGATAGGCATATATGGAATTGCAATTGTTCACTTCTGTAATGATACAGTATACCTTTTCTTTTATCCTGTTCAGTTAAAATGTTGTTTAAGAATTAATTTTAAAAATACCTTGAATATCACACTATCTTGAAACTGCAAGATAAAGTTATAACACTGACCCACAGAGAGTGCTCTTTTCAGTTAGTCCTTCACAGAACAGTTTTCAATCTCCTCCATTCACCCAGATATAAGCTAACCAGCCAGCTCCTTAAAGATGGCTTCACACCAGAGATTTGCACTCCCTGGATGGTGTCAAAAGAACTACAGTGGTACCCCGCAAGACGAACGCCTCGGAAGACGAAAAACTCTCTAGACGAAAGAGTTTTTCATTTTCTTAGCCGCTTCGCAAGACGCATTTCCCTATGGGCTTGCTTCGCAAGACGAAGCTTGCCCCGCAAGCTCCGGGGATAGCGGGGAAGTGCAGTGCGCCTTCCCCTCTGTCCCCGGACCTGTTCTGAAGGCTGGCGGCGGGGAGAAGATCGCTTCTCCCCGTTGCCAGCCCCGCAAGCTCTGGGGACAGAGGGGAAGCGCAGCGCATCTTCCCCGCTGTCCCCGGACCTGGTCTGAAGGCGGTCTCCATAGGAACGCATTAATTGATTTTCAATGCATTCCTATGGGAAACCGTGCTTCGCAAGACGAAAAACTCGCAAGAAGAAAAAACTCGCGGAACGAATTTCGTCTTGCGAGGCACCACTGTAACAGCTTGTGCATGAAATTGTTCACAGCAAGCACCCAGTCTGCTGGCTTGAGGTGGAAACTGAAAGAGCCAGGGTATGAGCAATATGACTCACAGCGTCGGGATTACAACCTAATATTTCTCATTAGAGCAACAGTGAACTTTACAGAGTGCTTCCTGTACATCAGCTCAGTAATCCTTACAAAAAACCCCTGTAAGGAAGGCCAGATATTATTCCCTGTATCCTAGACTGCGGCTGGAGAGCGACTTGCATCAAGCCACCTCGTGAATTTATGGGAGAAGCGAGGTTCAAGCCAGGAGCCTTTGGTTCACAGCTCAGCTCTTTAGGCACTATCGTATACCTGAATGGCCAAGTGATGCATTATATACTGTTTGTGGGGGGGTGGAACAGACCATTATTACCTGTGTCATAATCTTTTCCATTTGGAGCTTTGTCATGTCTGGTAGAGTGTTTTTCAGAAACTCGACGATGCTTTCAAAAGCCTCGCACATCATGATGTGTTCCTCTTGGCTGCTTAGCAAACTTAGTGCTACTTTAAATATGACTTCTGTTCCCTGAAGAAATATAATGTCTAGGGCAGAGAACAAAACATAGATTAGATTGTGTTTCCCATTTAAAACATTGACATATTTATGTTGAAGATTCAAGGGGATTAAGAAAGTCATTTGTTTCGTGTTGTTACACTTATCTGTTAAAAACATGTTTTATAATTAACATATACATCACACATGCTTTAATATTCCAAGTCAAGAAAATGTGTCGTGTCTTCTCAAGTAAAATCTGAGCACAACACATGGCTTGGTTAGCATCAGCGAACCGTCACCATGGCCCAAGAGCTAATGAAATGTAGATTATGATCCTGCAATACACTTTTTAAAAATTCCTGCAGAAGAATCAATTTCAGGAAAAAAAGAAGTCTTAAACAATTGTTCTAGTGCAGAAGGAGTGCCCAAACTACTCAAAAGGATGTTTTCTTACATACACACACGGATTAGGGAACAATTCTTACACATGAGAAGCTGATGTCAAATAAGCCAATGTATGTTAGCCAGCGTAAAGCAGAATTAAATGTGGATGGTCTGGTATAAATCTGTCACTAAAGGCACTATGATTATGTCAAAGGCATGTTGTAGAATAGACACCCCCCCCCCACAAAACCACCAGTTTGGAGGGGCCTATTATTGATCTGCCCATGGAAAAGCTTCTTACCAAACACTCTGGCTACAAATCCCAATGGAAACTGCGAAGCGAATAAAGTCAGGAACCAGGGGGCAGCATAAAGGCTGGGGCTGATCTCGTTCTCTTCAAGGTGGTTGTAGAGGTCTCTGTGATAATCATGCAGTAGCCTCGACAGCTGGTACATCTGGATCTGTATTAAAATACGGAAGAGTGAAGAAGAAGAAGAAGAAGAAGAGGAGGAGGAGGAGGAGGAGTTTGGATTTGATATCCCGCTTTATCACTACCCTAAGGAGTCTCAAAGCAGTTCACAATCTCCTTTTCCCTTCCTCCCCCACAACAAAGACTCTGTGAGGTGAGTGGGGCTGAGTGACTTCAGAGAAGTGTGACTAGCCCAAGGTCACCCAGCAGCTGCATGTGGAGGAGCGGGGAAGCGAACCCGGTTCCCCAGATTACGAGTCTACTGCTCTGAACCACTACACCACACTGGCTCAGAGTAAGAATTGCTCTGACTTCTTGTGCAATTCGTACCTGCTATCACAGATTCCCCAGGGGGAAACCCTGAGGCTGTTTGGATCCCTTCTCCCTGTGGTTGCTGTTCACATGATGCTTAGTCTGTCCAGAAGGTGTGGCCACATGTGTATATGCACATATCTAGAATTCACTGCCATAAAATGTGGTCATAGTCACTAACGCAGGCAACTTTTCAGATTTGCAGCACCCAAGGTTGTATTTCAGGTTGGTTCTTCTAAGCTAGAAAATGATCACAGATCTCCCAAATAATGTGTCATTCGTCCCTTACTCTAACTGATAAACTATGTTGAAACAGTTAAAAGTACTCTCCTGTGAACTAGCACTCTGGAATTTGTCTTAGGAATTCCAACCAGAACAGCACAGAGGAGGGAGAGATCTGCACAGCTCTCCCTCAAAAGTGAGAAATGAAAAGCAGGGAGATATTGATCAGCTGCCACGTCTTATTACATTGCCAACAGAGGTTTACACTTAAAGATAGACGCTATTTCTGAGTGAGGGAATAGTTTGCCACATCAGCAGCTCGGCTCTATGCATGCTTCTTGACTTTATAAGCTGCTTCCTGGGATCCAAGTTTCTAACTGCGGGCCTCTCACTTTGCCGCTGCAACAAGTTGAGCGAGGATGAAACCGGGCCAAGAAGCGAGCTAGTTTCTAACACCGTGTTCCTCTCATTCATCGCTTCCACTGAAGGTACCTAATAAAGTCATGGAGCAGCAGAATATTTGGCAGCAGAGTATGTGGTGAATAGTAGTGTATGTAGGAATGATCGCTGGGTGTGGAGCAACCTCCCCGCCCACAGGCAGCCTCAGCTGCCTGCACGCGTGACCTTGGGGTGCGGGGCACACTCGCCCTCACAGATAAAGTCATAGCTGTTTGAACATCTTGCCCTCTGTCTAACCTTTTGCGATCTCAGTAGTCTGCCGTGTCCTGTCTGAGACCTTTGTCTCCTTTGTCATACATTGTGCAAGGGGAAAATGACGCAGTGGAAACAGGCTCCAAAATAACTTTGTACCACCCCACGATCTCAGGACTGGAAGATATGTAAAGGTCACAGCCCAAAATGTATCTGCCTGGGTTTGGATATTGTGTCAATAAAAGGAGCCTCCACAGAGCTGGCCGGCAGCTTGCTTGCAGCTCACCTGTGCGCAGCTCACCTGCATTATCAACTCCTGCCTCATGTCCTTCACTTCAGTGTAAACTGCTGAGGTGGTTGAGAAAAACATAGGGAAGGGAGCTGCCCAACAAGCCAATGGGAACTTTTAAGGGACAATACAGGAAACAGTGGTAAGAGAGGTTGTTCTGAGTACGACGAGAGATCAGAAACCAAAGGGAACCAGGTGGCAGGCCACGTTTAGTTCATGAGCCTTCTGCAGTGCTGCCTCCAACTCCTTCCCCAAGCAGAAGCCTATTTCTGCCTTACCTGTAGCGACATCATGTCCGGCCTGTACTGCTTCCGGAAGCCGAGGTCGTACATGAGGAATTTGAGCATTTCGAAGGCTTGTTCTTCGCTCATGTGGAGGAGCAGCACCCCAGCTACAAAGCTGATACCTTGGCAGTAGCCCACCTCCTTGTCCAGCAAGGAATAAGCTTTCAGAAGATTGAAGAGGGAGAGCTGCCCTGCTCCTAACTGAGCAGAGAAGTAAGGATGTGTTGGGAAGGTCCTCCCTGGTGCAGAGAGAGAGAGAGAGAGAGAGAGAGAGAGAGTTGTCATCTGGAATGAAGAACTCACAGGACACTCAGTCAGAATAAAAATCATCAGAAGTTCTATTACCAGCATATGCAATCATTTGGGAAGCCAGCCATGTGTTTAACTGACTAGCTTCCAAAGTGATTGCTTACACACACATACACAGATATAACCCTTGTTATATACACTTCCTAACTATGGGCAATAGTCAATAAGAATTAGAATAAGAATAATTTATTATTTATACACTGCCCATCTGGCTGGGCCTCCCCAGCCACTCTGGCCAGCCCCCAACAAAATATCAAAACACAGTAATGCATCAAACATTAAAAGCTTCCCTAAAGAGGGCTGCCTTCAGATGTCTTCTAAAAGTCTGATAGTTGTTCTTCTCTTTGACATCTGGTGGGAGGGTGTTCCACAGGGCGGGTCCACAGGGCGGGTGCCACCACCAAGAAGGCCCTCTGCCTGGTTCCCTGTAACTTGCAGCAAGGGAACCACCAGAAGGCCCTCGGTGCTGGACCTCAGTGTCTGGGTAGAACTAAGTTTTACTCCGAGCAAACCCACTGCAATCAATGGACCTAACTTAGTCATGTTATTGTTGTTACTGTTGTTAGCCGCTCTGAGCCCGGCTTTGGCTGGGGAGGGCGGGATATAAATAAAATTTATTATTATTATGTTTGTTATTTTCAATGCGTCTACTCTGAGTAAACCTTCATTGACTACCACCCCATTAGCCAATAGCAACAGAATGTTAAACTTCTCTTTCGTCTCTTGGCAGGACTAGGAAGTCTCCCTCTCTCTCTTGGTTCCTTACGCTTACGCTGTGCTACTCCTGGGCCGCGGCCATGAGAAGTGTGAAAATGAACCATCCCAAGCAAATGAAAAACGGGGTGCTTATTACTGGGGGTTATTTCCAGGCATAACAACTGGCAGCCATAAAACAATAAATGTAAGGATGCTGCAAGATTTGGGTGGCACAGAAGAAGTACAGAACAGAATACTAGGCACAAAATTCAGGTTCCCAAAAAAACTCTTTTCTTTGTTGAACGTCAGATTTCTAAGCCTCGTGGCTAAAATATGCATGTTTACAGATAGTGCCACCTAACGTTCCAGAAACCAGAGCGGGTGGCTGAATAAGACTTCAAGAGATAAAGAGTAAGTCTTCAGTGCTCACATAGTTCTTTACCTGGTGGCTAGCAAAACAAAAATGAATTTATGCAAAATAAAGAGGTGTTACCCTGGCACTTCACTTGTACAATTTATACAATCTGCAGAACCGGATTAACTTGGAACAAGTCCCGTCCCCGGCCCAACACATACCCCCACCTCCAACCTGTTCATGACCTAAAGTCCTGACTATGAGGGAAAAGTTACCTAGGTCTACAAGGATTGCATGTTGCTGAGCTGTCAACTGTTTCAGGAGTTCTTTGTAAGAGATATCAGGGGGTTGCTGTTTATTTGGTAGCCGGTGCCTTACGCGATGCTGCACAGCAAGAAATTGCCATATTTCTCCCCGACGACTTTTGGGAACACCTGGACACAGAAGATATAAAACAAAATTATTCAGGGGATTGTGGGGTGGTTTAATAGAGTTCACTACAAATATAAAGATTACCCATTTCTAATTTATAACCATTAGGGTCGTTATTTTGAACTTCTACACACTCTGTTCCACATGAACACTTTCAACATCTCATTTATTGCAGCCTCAGAATGGGGCAAAAAAATGGGATCTTTTTGCTGGCCCAGGAGCCTCAGAAATTTCAGACCTATTTTCTGAGCTTTGTGGAAACAGTTTACTTTTCCACCCGAATTCAAGCAGAGCACTCCCTTTCTCTAGTTATAGCCCAGAAAACTTTATTTGTCAGCCACTCCTTTCCTAAGACCCAAAGGGACTATAATTCCCCAGTTTTCAACTGGAAATGCAAGGCAACAAAAGCGAGGGAAAATCACCAGAAAAATGTCGTTGCTTTGTATCAGGCTCATTCCCTGCCTATGGTGGTTGTTCAAACAGATGAAAAATGCAAGGTTTCCCAAAAAAATGCACTCAAAATTACCATCTTTCAGAGTTGCATGGATATCTTCCATGTCGCATCTGATTTTGGCTCTGCAATTCAACAGCTTCTTATCCCAGATATTGATAGCGTCTTTCTGACAAGTACCAACTTCCTCATAGTCCAGCTTAACCTTTCTGGACTGGAGCTCATCTCTGCTTGCTGCAAGAGAGAACAGAAGGCACAGACCATTTCATTTGATGGACCACAGACCAGCAGTTAACGCCATGTATGTCTGGCATGTAGGCCACATATCAGGTTATGTCAACGTCAACCATCCTACAGGCTGAGGTTTAGGAAGGCATGTTTGGGGGCAGTTACCCATAATACTGTTCTCTTACTGTGCAAAAGCTCTGCAACACTTACAGCCTTGTACAACCAGCTATTAAAGCTGTAGAAAGTTCAGTAAGGCTCAAGAAGACTTTCTTAAAACCTGTGGGAAGGTGAGAACATGCGCTCAGCTGTCTCCCCTGAGCCAACCTGGTACACAAGCTCCTTCTCCAGATGATCTGACTTCTGCTGTATGGTTCACAATGTGATCATGCTGTCCTAAAGCTAATCATTAGATTTGGTGGAGTTGCAAAGAACATGGCGGTTGAATAGATGGAAGCAGCACATGCAAGACGTAAAGCTACAATTCCATCACTCAAACTGCGAAAGATTTAGTGCTATTCTACTATCTGCAGTGCTTCAAATTGGGTTACATATAAGGAGGGGAAGAAAAGATTTTCCTTACGTGCATCTTACCTTCTATAAAAGAAAATATAATTCAAGCTTCCTCGACAGCATTAAGAAGAATAGGAAGTATTTTTATTAGTATTTTGTCAACAAATTGCATCTGATGATGAATAAGCAAAGAGGGAGTATGGGCAGAGATAAATTGCACAAAGGCAGGAGTGAACTCTGC
Organism: Podarcis siculus; assembly: GCA_034642415.1. NCBI lineage: Eukaryota > Metazoa > Chordata > Lepidosauria > Squamata > Lacertidae > Podarcis > Podarcis siculus. The sequence goes on along the minus strand of JAXCMG010000048.1, from coordinate 618,687 downwards.
TGCAACTTGCTTTATCAACTTAACTCTCTGTGCATGGGAAGGTGAGGAGGAAGGGAGGCAGGTTTATACGTTGTCCTAGCCATCGAACGATGCAACGTTAAATGCCATGTGATATAGCAAAGAATTTGAAGTTGATGCAAATCAACCAGCTGAAACGCACTGATTAGAAACTTCCACTCAAGCAGAATTCCCACTGCCACAAGTTGTTTTCTCATTTTCACCACTTCATAATTCAACGTTATTATGGAAGAAAGAGAAAGAGGCGTTTGCTTTATGCTTTTTTTAGACCCCCAAAACTATGAAAAAAGGATTACAAGGCACTTCTGTCTACATTTTCTTCACAAGCATCTCTGCTAAATGGTGTATGGTGCAGATGCCCATATGCACCTCCTAGACAGTTCAAATAAGCTAAAAATAAATAAACAAACAAAATCCAAAATCTGTGGTAATGTTTGAAAAGTTGCGTGTCCCATTGAAGGGCCTGCTTATCCCTCAGCCACCTCATCAGAGCTGAAGATATATGAGTGAGTGGGGGGGGGGGAGAAAATACAACACATACAAACCCCCAACTTTCTCCACATAGAAAAAAACCCAGGATGTTAGGGGTGGGCCCAGCACTGATCACCCTCATGCTAATTCTGTACATACGAGAAGTTGCAAAAGATTTAATTTTCAGCTTCACCACTAGATTCTGCTGAATATATAAGCTGGTTCGGATATTTTATGCATGCTAAGACAGTGACATTCCAGAGGCAATGTTCAAAGGGCATTAGTTTTAAAGCCTCCCACTCTTGAGAAAACCTTTCCACGTCTGTTTTTGTGTGCCACAAAACACTTTCATAGGATGTTAGGACTCACGTGGAATGATGGGACATTGCAATGCCCTGTATGAACTGACTCTTTTTGCCGGTGCATTGATGGCAAAGAGCAAAAACAGGTAGTCAAGTTTCCCTAAAGGCAGCCAGGCAATACTGATCTCCTTGGCCAACTCTTGAGGAACACAGCTGAAAACTACTGTGCTGGCAAGAGAACAGAAAGGAGCAGAGAGTCTAGCTGGAGGGAGAAATTATAACAATAAAACAATGAACAGGGTGGTGATACAATGACTACTGTAGTCGACACAAGACACTATCCCCAGTTTAACAAACTGAAAGACATCGTCCTCTTTCTATGCTTCTCCCGATGGAAACATGCAGATGGGGACAGATATGCCCCTGCTTTAAGTAGTTTACATACTGTTATGTACTGAATTGAATAGGATCCAAAATGCAGCAGTCTGATTGGTCCTAGAACAATAGGACCCAGAATGCAGCAGTCTGGTCCACAGGAGCCACCCAATCCAGCTCCAGATGGAAGTGAATCCGCAACCTGATTGGCCTACAGGAGAATCCCGGAATTCACCAATCACGTGGGGCCCATTGTGTAAATAATGTATATAAAGCAGACATTCTGGGGGAACTTCCATTCCTCCTCACCACAATGAGCTGAATAAAGAGCATGAAATCCACTCTCGACTCAAAGTATATTTCACATATTGTCTTCTCTTGTATATTATTTACTACAAAGCTCAATGACTAAGCTCTTTAGCGACAAAACGTCGGACTACCGGAACGAAGTCATAAAATTATTTTGGGAAGAGAAGAAATGAGCACTGAACCACTGATATATATATTACAAGCGATGTCTTTATTTACTGTTTGCTACTGTTTAAGTTAAAAGCAATTTGGGAAAGAAACTACTTTCACCATTTTTATGGACATTTATTGGTTTATTGTTTGTTTGCAGGTAGCTGCCTTGGTGATATTATCTTGTGTCGATTGCAGAGCAAAAGTGGAAAGAAGGAAAGAATGGTAGCAAGGGCTGTGAGGCTGGAGGCAAAATTGGAAGCAGGAACTGCCTATCATCTTACAGATAAAGGAAAATAAACATAGCTTTAAGGTGCTGAACTGCAACAGGGATTGCAGGTCCAGCCAGACCCAAAAACCATCCAGGATGGGCTTGTCATTAGCTTAAACAGTTGTTTCTTAATTTTGTGACGCATACCGAAAACCTTTATATTGAAGGACAAAATGTAAGCCCATGAAATATGGCAGTCGCACAACACCATTTCATTAGCTACTTCTGCTTCAAATCCACAGGGAATTCGTTAACTGATTCCTGGGACGTCCAAGCCCGGAAGGCAGATCAACCATTCTTTATCTTAACCTTCACTAACCTTCCAATTTCTGGTTTTCCTTTTCCATTCGAAGCAGCAGTATTTGCTGATGGATGGCTTTTCTCCACAGACTCTGCAGCTCTTCAGAGTTCTTTTTCTCCCCAGTCTTATCTTGAACATCATCGTTTTGCAATAAGGAAACAAGGGGGTCTTCATCAAAAGATCGCGCAAGAGGGGACAGCGGCAACAATTCATTTACATCACCTCCATCTGCAAAATATTGCTGCATTAGACATGGATTTATTCAATACTGTTTGAGAGTTCTAGTATGGTGGCAGAAATATGCACGAACATCCATCATTAGGGTTTTATTTATTATATTACTGTATAAGCTCACATTCACCCATCTCCCTTGTCTCTCCTCTTAGGAGAGAGACCTGGGTTACTGGGGTTTTGGTTTTTTTCCTTATTCTGCAGAACTGCCATGCACATTGATGACACTCTATAAATAATAACAGTAGTACGTAATATTTTTAGTCTGTGCTCCAGCACTCAATAACATATACTACCCTAACTGAAGGGACGTGGGTGGCGCTGTGGTTTAAACCACAGAGCCTAGGACTTGCTGATCAGAAGGTCGGCGGTTCAAATCCCCGCAACGGGGTGAGCTCCTGTTGCTCAGTCCCTGCTCCTGCCAACCTAGCAGTTCGAAAGCACATCAAAGTGCAAGTAAATAAATAGGTCTGGCGGGAAGGTAAACGGCGTTTCTGTGCGCTGCTCTGGTTCACCAGAAGCAGCTTAGTCATGCTGGCCACATGACCCAGAAGCTGTACGCCGGCTCCCTCGGCCAATAAAGTGAGATGAGCGCCGCAACCCCAGAGTCGGCCACGACTGGACCTAATGGTCAGGGTTCCCTTTACCTTTACCCTAACTGAAGCCCATGGACCTAAAGGACATGTTGCTACAAGCCCAACTATACCCTAATAAGAAAGCAAGATGGAACTTTTATAATGTCACCCTGATACAGCCTAACTCTGGGTTTATTATCTCATCCAATACTGCTTCTTCACACACCAGTCAGCAAATTTGTTTTAAGATTCTTTACATCCACAGTTTGCCCTGCTAGACAGACAGACGAGCCATTCTAACAGTAAGTGTCACCTATTGCATGTAATTTTGGAAATCAAGTGCTAATGAACATTCATCTTCTGTGGTTCTGCTGAATATAACAATTGAGTCAGAAAGTGCAAGCAGACATACATAATTCTACAAGTTTTGTTCTCAAGAGTAAAGTGCCAAGGCTATATATTCCCTTATGAGCTGCAGACAGGCTTTAGGGAAAGACAAAAGTTTAAATGCTTGAACCCTTTCTTTCTGGCCTATGGCCTCCCTCGAATAAATACTTCCCAACTGCTAATTGCCAGATGTAATTAGTGTTCCTTTTGATTTAGCATCCAGAACTGTTACTAGAGCACTCTCCTAGCTGCAGAGCCTGTCAACGTGATAACTGGATGTTATCCAACTTAGGCATTGAAAGCAGTACTGCAGCGGACTTGCAATTAGCAGAAAGTTTCCTCCAGGGGTGAAACTTTGCCAATCTTAACCAAGAGTTGATCTAGCTTTGACCAGTTGGCCACCATTAGCTGAGACAGATCTGGTGATCTGGCACTCACGCAACACCTGCCTTTTCCTATGCTAGGAATTTGTATTAAACAGGACACAAAGTACTGTATTTTTTGCTCTATAAGACGCACCAGACCACAAGACGCACCTAGTTTTTGGAGGAGGAAAAGAAGAAGAAAAATATTCTGAATCTCAGAAGCCAGAACAGCAAGAGGGATCACTGCGCAGTGAAAGCAGCAATCCCTCCTGCTGTTCTGGCTTCTGGGATAGCTGCGCAGCCTGCATTCACTCCATAAGACGCACACACATTTCCCCTTACTTTTAAGGAGGGAAAAAGTGAGTCTTATAGAGCAAAAAATACTGTATTTCTAACATATTCTTTTAAAACCAAGGAAAGATGGTCCATACCATCTGCATCACATCTGATTCATAGCATCTAAAAGGCTGTATGATACAGGCCCAAATGATGCAAGGTGGTTGACAAGCACGGGGTGAAGAAAGAGGAGAGAGAAGTTTTTGTCCCTCCCTTTTGTCCCTCCCTTTCATCCAGTTTAACTGGCTGGCAGGAGATTCAGAAGGGGCAAAAGGAAGGGATATGATCTCTTGCCTCGATGGTCTTAATGAGGACTGGCAAATTCATGGAGGACAGGGCAACATGTAACAATATTAACTCTGATTGCCAGTTGCTGAGAAGCAATGACATAATGCAGGAATGGCCAAACTTAGCCCTCCAAATGTTTTGGGACTACAACTCCCATCATCCCTAGCTAACAGGACCAGTGGTCAGGGATGTTGGGAACTGTAGTCCCAACACATCTGGAGGGCCAAGTTTGGCCATGCCTGACATAATGAATTTACTTCAGACTCTGCTTACGGACTTTCCAGATGCACCTGTGGAGCAAAGGAGGATATTGGGCTAGACCTCCAGCTATGTTTGGACTACAACTCCCATCATCCCTAGCTAGCAAGACCAGTGGTCAGGGTGATGGGAACTGTAGTCCAACAATAGCTGGAGACCCAAGTTTGGGAAACCCTCGACTAGATGAACATTGGATCAGATCCTGCAGGACTCTTCATTAGCCTGTTGCCACCAGACATCTACTCTTGCACCACCCCATACGACTTCCTTAGCTGTAACTTGAGGTCAAGGCAGGGCTGGCGACAAAGATACGTTGCATAATATAGTTGTTAACCAAATGTTACCAGGGAGGTCAGAAGGAAACATGATTCGGAAGCAGATAGGAGGAGATGTGGCCATGTGTTTCTGGAGACAACTGAAGTGGTTACTCTTAGAACAACATGTTGAAAGATACAGGGATAGTCAGTCAAACACTTGACTCATGATAGCATACTGCCACAAAAAGGCCAACTACCTGGAAAAAAAATCCATTTGGAACCTTAAAACGAAACACGCACCTAACAAGCATATCAAGTATTCATACTTGGGTCTTGCAGAACTTGCCCACTTCTTTTAAGAGCAGACTGGAAACTGCCAGCTCAAAATGAAAACTGACCTTGAAGTTGCATTGCTGAGGGCGATTTCTTCATGGGTGATGCCACCCTTAGGAAGATTCTCTGCCGCCAGGAAATCCGGCGGGGGGTAAGAGTAATTCCACCAGCATTTAGAGAGTCATTGCTGCACACAGAGGAGGTCCTTTTTCTTCTTTCCCCATCACTGCAGGATCAGGAGGAAAAGACAACAGCCCAAGTCAGCGTCAAGGAAGACTGACAGAAGCCTAGGCACGGCCATGCAAAGCCAGCGGAACAGCCTTGAACACACAAAGGATTACATCATTTCAATGTAATCGCCATATAGCGAGGCTTCCCAGATCTTTTCATTAAGGACACCGGCCTCATCTGGGCCCAAGTTCTTGCCGTATTTTTGTCCTAGGCACTGTCCTGCTTCTACAACCAGAAACCTGGAAGTTTATCCACAAATCTCCAACAAGTTTTTTGTAAGTCCCATACAATTTTGGAATCTACGAATATTTAGAGTTGCGGCAAACTATGTTGCACATTGCGTATCTATTAGAAGAAGGAAAACTGTATTTAACAGAACCCTCATTATCAAAATTGGGAATAGACTCTGTGTGTGTGTTTTTCCCTCATGTCGATAAATCTGTAATCTAAGATAAAAATGCTATTGATCTCAACTTCTAGGCTACCTGAAGATTAACAATTGCCTTAGGCTTACTGGATAGATAAGGCTAAACAACACAAGGAACTTGACGTGAAGGTCCAAACAAGCGTATTAAGTTTCTCTTTTTCAAATTGCATCCACATTCCACGAGGCTTGTATGTGCATGAAAGCAAATGACGTATCAAAATTTTACTTCTTCTGAAGAATCCGAGTTTGTTCTGTTTGCAGCTGCGATGTCAAAAGTTTTCGTAAATGAGATAATGTGTGGTAAAGATGACATTATTATATCTCAGAAGTGGAGAAGCCCCTGCCATAACTTCTTTTCATTTTATTTGCACCCAAATTTGTACCACCACAAAATGGACAAAAAGGGAAACGCAAAACAAGGGTGCATGATCAAGAATGGTTTCCTTGTCCAACTCCTTTGAAGAGAAACTTTAAAAATATTTTTTATAGCATCAATGCACATGGAGGCGCAGGTTGCAGCCACAGCAAAGGTGGCATTTTTCCATCTCCGCCGTATTAAGCAGTTGGTCCCTTACCTTTCTCACCCTGATCTGGCCACAGTGATCCATGCGACGGTCACCTCCAGACTTGATTATTGTAACTTACTCTATGCGGGGCTGCCCTTGAAGCTGACCCAGAAACTCCAGCGGGTGCAGAATGCCGTGGCAAGGCTCCTTACAGGGTCCTTGCTGCGGGATCACATTCATCCAGTGCTTTACCAACTGCACTGGCTCCTGGTGGAGTACAGGGTCAGGTTTAAGGTGCTGGTTTTGATCTTTAAAGCCCTATGCAGCCTAGGACCCTCGTACCTACGGGACCACCTTTCCTGCTGTGCCCAGCAGAGGACCTTAAGGTCCATAAATAATAACACTTTCGATGTCCCAAGCCTCAAGGAGGTTAGATTGGTTTCAACTACGGCCAGGGCCTTTTCAGCACTGGCCCCGATGTGGTGGAATGCTCTGTCACAAGAGACTAGGGTCCTGTGGGACTTGACATCTTTCCGCAGGGCCTGCAAGACAGAGCTGTTCCGCTGGCCTTTGGTTTGGACTCGGTCTGACCCTTATGTTTCCCTCCCCTTATGGTCTTGATTTATCAGCTACTTTAAAATGAGGCTGCATTTTAAATTGCATTTTAACCTGTATTTTAAATTGGTTTTTCCCCCTATTATGTTTTTACTGTAATTTTACTGGTGTTAGCTGCCCTGAGCTCAGCTCTGGTCAGGGAGGGCGGGATACAAATAAAAATTATTATTATTATTATTATTATTATTATTATTATTATTATTATTATTATGCCTTTCAGGACATATGCCAAGGATATGCCAATATCCCAAAGTGCTTACAATCTAAAGCAAAGAAAAGATCCTATTTATTCCAGCAACCTTAGAACAATCATGTTGCCTATTGTCTTGTGGAAATTAAGCCCCACACCCTTCTAGACGTTTGGTTATTATCCTTTGGCTATTCAAGATGACAAATTTAGGGTAGATTTGTTACCCACTGAAAAAAAAATTCACGTCCAGCACTCTATTGCATCAATATGTGCTATACATATTACTGTTTATGGCTCACAATTCAGAACTTCTGCTTTGAATATGGGACAGTGCCAGATTCTCTCTTCAGGTAAAAGGAAGTCAAGATAACTGGGCTGGACACGTTAAAAACAATAATAAATTTAAAAGAACTTGTAATTTCCTAAGTGCATCAATTTCACAGGCTTCCAGTTTGTTTCTGAGCCTAATTTAGACTGTTCACTGCCTTTTCTAAAGCCTTATATGCAGTGTGGAGGTTTTTTTCAGGGGGTACTCAAAGGCACGCAGTACTGGCACCTCTTTATGCTGTTGTTAAAAAGTGTAGCACTTAATGTAATAACTTCGTGGTGAGTATTGGTACCTATTGTTCTAGGGAAAAAAGCACTGCCTACATGGGCTTTGGTCCAGGATATCTGAAGGACCATCTTCTCCCCTACAAACCTGCCTGCTCATTAAGGTCTTCTTTCTGCAGGCTGCCAACATCCAAGTTCCAACTGGTTGGAACATGAGACAGGGCTTTCTCTGGGGCCAAGTCCTGGCTTTGGAACTCCCTGCAGAAGGATGCTTTCCTTGAAGACCTTCAAATTATTGCACAAAGACTTTCTGTTTCCTACTGGAATTTGACCTGCCAAGCTGCTCCCTGGCATTTCTTCTGTGGAGTTTTCAACGTATTTTAACTGCAGATATGAATGGTTTTTATTTTGTTGAATTTTGCTGTCATTCTGCTTAGCCACACTGAGGGTTTTTTTAATGAAAAGGAATCACCAACACTGGAATACTGGACTCAAAGAGAGAAACAACTACCAGACTTTTAGAAGACATCTGAAGGCAGCCCTGTTTAGGGAAGCTTTTAATGTTTAATAGACTACTGTATTTTAATATTCTGTTGGAAGCCGGCCAGAGTGGCTGGGGAAACCCAGGCAGATGGGCAGGGTAATAATAATAATAATAATAATAATAATAATAATAATAATAATAAGTGTTATTATTAGGACATACAGACCTAGCAACTGAAGAAGAAAAAAAGGTGTAAATAGATACATTATAAGTCCAGTTGAATGGGTTAGAAAGCAGTTTTTCTTTATCGTGAAGTTGACCAGAACAGCTGCCAATTGTTAAATTCTTAATTCCTGGGCCTTTGAGTGTGCTTTAAAGAATCATGACTGAAATATTCTAGAACCTGAAATTCGCAGACAAGAAAGAGCTTCAGGAGATGATTTTGTACAGCATACAAAGCAGTGAAACACCATGACAAAGAATGAAACGGAATAAAAGCAAGTCCCATCATATTAAACGAAAGAAAGAAAGATGTCTAGAGACCTTTGCTCTCTTATCTAAGCACTAGCCAAGAACCAAAGAGTATTTTCTGCCAGCACCTCAAAAAGGATCTTTAATGTGCCTCATTTCTAAGCTAAACAGAATATGCAAGTATTTTTTTAACCTCCACTAATGTAACATTACATTAATATTCTACTTAATATTTAAAGCTAACAGTACAAGATCAGTACATAAAAGCAATGCAGATATAATTAAAAGAGTTTGGCTGCTGTGATAGAGTTAAAAATCAGATTGATGTATTCTAGACTAATGAAGAGTGAATATAGTCAAATACAGAATTACAAAGACTGAACTACAAAAGAGGAAGAAACTAGAGCCATAAAAATGACTTTCAGAGAAAACCCTCTAAACTCTCTCAAAATGCATTGCATTATTGTGACAAATCAAAAGTATGGAGAATGCCCTTATTTGTCAATCTGAAATATTTTACATACATAGCAAGTGGGTGTGAGATAGCTTTTATATAAATAATGCACCAAGAAAGAACTATTTCAACCTCTTTTGTGGCCCCCACACTCATCACTAAAATGTTAATTTCTAAACAGGATAGCCATAGATGCTCCCTACTTTGGTTGTGCAAAAACTGAGCTCAGATCAATGAATCCTGTGCAATATGTCTTCCTGTGGACCTTTAATTTTTCTGATCCCAAGTAACCTAATTTTCCAAGCAGGTAGCAAATGCAAGTCTTCGCTAGGTTTTTTTTAAAAAATGGTTTCAACAAGAAATGGCAAAATTTCCTAGAGCTTAGCAAGAGCAGTTTCTGGGGGGTAAGTAGTACTACCAACTTTCGCATGTAAAGTTTAACAGCAGCTTTGGAGGGAAACAAATGCAAGTACTGGATTCTGAAAATGAAATGTGTTTATTGTTTCCCTACATTTTAATTTTAAAGAAGCTCCAACCCAGTCCTTTTACTTTAGAGATTGCTCTCACAAGCACACACCACAAATAAAAGGACTTCCATTAACCTATACTAAACCCATCTAGGTTTTAATGCACCTTCTTAGAGACAAAGCAGGATAAAAGTAACCAAATCAAAACTGCAAAGAAAACCAAAGTTCAGTTTCTCACTTTGCATTTTTACTCTTAAGCTGCTGATAAGTTGTGAAACATCAGAAAGAAATTAGCAAAGCACTTAAAACTACCTGGTTGGCCATGAACCGCGTCTCCATTTAGCCAGCTGTGAGATCCTGTGAAGTTTGCCTCTACTTTTGCAAACTTTTACAGGAAAAAAAGGTTCTTTTAGAACGATCTGGTACCAAAACCACACTGTAATTACAAAAGCCCTTTTCTATTCCTTCTTCCAGTTTCATCAGCAGAAGCATTGAGCTTCTCCAAATAAATGCAGGGGATTTCCTAAGCCACAAGAACAACAGGCTCTAGATTTCTTGGTAGCACAGTTCCACAACCGTCTTTCAAAAATAATATCCCTTATTTTGTTCACAAATGGAGCATTTTTGAATTTTAACCCGCAAGCCGTAACTCACCCAAAAGTAAATATTTAGAGCGGCAGCATATGAAAAATCTGCATTGTCTCCCAGCTTTGCTTTCAGTTCAACTTCTCCTTTCCTTTGAAGGAAAGCAGAAAACTAAAAGGGAAATTCACGCCTTCGCCTGTGTACCTCTGATGTTAGCTGAAAATGAAAACACACCCACCCGGTGAATAGAAAAGAGCGGCTCAGATGCTTACGCCTTTAACTAATGTGTCCTAAGGCTGAAAGATTCCTATCAGTTTTAATCCTCTGATGGGTTGACTATGATGTTGCTTATCTCTCTGTGTATTACTCTGAATTACTCAAGACCACACATCCAATTTTCCTGGTTGCCCTAAAAGTGCAAGAAGGAATACCTAAGCCCTAGATGATAGATAGATAGATAGATAGAGAGATAGACAGACAGATGATAGATTTGCTACTGATTAAATGCCTGAAATATTAAGAAATTCAACAGCTTTACAATTACATATACAACTTGTATATAAGATGGCCAGTCAATGAATTGGAGTGCTCATGACTTAAGTCCGTCACTAACACTGATAACCTGTTATGCATATAAGAGGCCATAGAATAACAGAAATGTGGAGCTGGAAGGGACCCCAAGAGTTATCTAGTCCAACCCCCTGCAATGCAGGAATCTTTTCCTCAACGTGGCGCTCCAACCCATGACCCTAGAGTAAGAGTCTCGTGAGGCCAAGATGTTCCTCCCCACAGAAATATTTAGTAAAAAGAGGCCAAGATCAGGATAAGAATGGTAAAAGGTTTCCTCCGCCAGGTAGACGGATTTTAGCTGATAGTTATAAGATAGCACAGATTAAAAAGAGAACCTGTTAAAAGTAGGGCTATAGCCAGATTAAAGAAGCCTTAGTCCACTAATTTAGGAGATACAGTTGATCAATTAAATCTGCATATAGTTGCCTACAGTAAATTTTAAAGAAAGACACGTGCACGATATGTGTTATCTTATAAGAGGCATTCCTCACACAGAAATGAATGCTTTTCTTTTGCCTGTGGCATTTAAGCACTTCCATTAGAAAGGTAGTTTTCATAGTTCTGCTGCCTCCTTTAGCCATCGACAGTGCTTTAGCTGCTTAAAATCAGAAACAACACTGCTGCTCCTATTAAAATCTGTATCAACCAGAATGCTAACACCCACTTATTGTTTTCAAAGCTCGTTGCGGTTCTAAACTTGCAAAATAAAGAGATCCGAGCAACAGTTTGTTATTGAAGTCGCCACAGCCGAAAAATCTTGAGATGGGAGTTTGAAAGCAAATGACCTTGGCGTGAAAGGGATGCTGGCTAGATGTACTCCAGATTTAATCACATTTTAAGTTATAATATGGTTAAATAATAATTTTTGGTTGCATCAGACAAACATTGTCACTCTAATAAGATGGTCCGCAGGATGACATTTGGGTGTAGCAGGAAAGAAAGACACATCCCCGTGATATTTCTCAGCTATGGTTATCGCTGTTCTTCACTGAAAATCCTACTAAGCAAATTAATTCCGTGTGAATCAGTGTGCACCACCAGCCTCCTCGACTCTTTGGGTCCAGGTCCAAAGTTTCTTGCATACTCACAAGCCAGTTTGGCAAAGAACGGTACCTGAGACAGAAGGCCACAGGCTGGGGCCAGTGGACGCTCTGCTGGGCCTGTAGACCTCCAGTTAAATAGAACATTGCTTTGGTTCAGTGAAAATAAAATCCAAACAGAGACATTACAAGTAGGCGGAAGCGCAATATCCTCCACATCAGGGTCCGCAGACTGCCTACACTTTCGCGAGCAGCAAAAGTGGTGAAATCACAATTCTGAAGCCATTCAAGTGCATCACCAAAGAGATGTACCACTGTTACTTTTGGATGCTTTCCTCATGCACTGGGGCTTTACAAAACCTTCATCGCCATGCTCAGAAAGTGGAGGGAAATTCACACTTGATGTATAGTAAGTGTCACTGTGTACAGTGGTACCTCGCAAGACGAATGCCTCGCAAGACGAAAGAGTTTTTCGGGTTTTTTTGAGTTGCTACGCAAGACGAATTTCCCTATGGGCTTGCTTCGCAAGACAAAAACGTCTTGCAAGTTTGTTTCCTTTTTCTTAAAACCGTTAATACCCAGGGTGCATTGCTTGAAGAGGTGCAGCTGCCGTACTTCGCAAGACGTACGCAAGACGAAAAAACTCGCAGAATGAATTAATTTCGTCTTGCAAGGCACCACTGTACTGGAATCTAAACATAGCTGCAGCAGTTGAATCGTACCAGTGACTGGGTGCCTTCAAAATGCAAATATCCAGGTTGACCAAAGGTAGGTCAGTTCACACAGCCTATAACAAGCCTCCCTGATAGCAGGCACTAGCAGCCCAGTGCAAATTATAATCCTCATTTAAAGCATTAAAAACAACAAAAGCATGCCAATGTTAGTCACACACGGGCAGCCTTCACATTGCCCCTGCCATACAGCACACAATTAAGCAGCTAATTAGTATAATACCAACTAATATCATCAACATTGCCATTTTTCTCTCTCCTTTTTTTAAAGTCCCTGGGTTATTTTCTTTACATTGATAACTCAGCAATAAAGGTCATTTATTTTAAAAAATCTGAGACACTTCAAAGTGTGTAGTGTAAATTGCCCAGCTCGTTATCATCTCCTCAAATGAACTTTATAACCATTCTGTGTGGTAGAACAAGATTCTTCCCATTTCTGTTGATGGGGTGCTGAGAAAATCCGTTTTATTCGAGGAATAAAAGTGCTTCCACATCCAAGTCTTGTACTAGACTACACTAGGGAGACATGCAGAGATTGTCCAAAGGAATAATTTAAAGTCATATACAGATTTATGCAGGATTTTAAAAAAAATATCCCATTTGGGGAAAAACAATCAGTATATTTAGAAACCTCATGATTTTTCACTTACTGGGTTTGGCAATGTTGATCTTTTTTCCCCCTCTACATTATTTTGGCATTAGTCAGAAAACAGTGTAGTAGTTATGCAAGATCTCTGTGCTGTAACCCTCAGCAGGCATTTCCAAAGAGCGCTCTGTTCACAGGTTTCCACGAAACAAGTGAAGTATCTGACTTAGAAGCCAGTGGCAAAAATTCCTTATCGCAAGCCGGCTGCATAGGGAAGTGCAAAATTGCAGGCCAGGCAGCAACCAGTGTTCTCACCTCTGGGGGAGCTCATTTTCAGACTGAGGAGATGGTTTTCCTGAGCTCTGGTAAAAGCTTTTCAGGAAAGATGGGGCAGAGAATGAAGAAGGGAGACTCGACGGCGCAGATGATTCACTCTCACTGTGAGCGCGTCGGGCAATTGTCAGCCTGACAGCAGGCGATAAGAAAAAGCGTAGCAAATGAGTTTCAGTACAACATTTTAAAGCCTTCCCACACTCCATACTCACCATGTAAGAGGTTCAGTCAAGACCTGAATTGTAATTGCCATTATTACAGTAACAGTGTGAAAATTTGATGCACTTTAAGTTTAATGCACCACGAAATTTTGCTGAAGTTGAGTTGGGGGGCATTTAAAGAAACCGAAAAACTGAGTCATGTACTTGGCTTCACATTCCCTCAACCTGCACATCTAAGTCAAGGTAAACTACCCCCTCCTCCCCCTTTCAGGGATATACAGTGGTACTTCGGGTTACATACACTTCAGGTTACATACGCTTCAGGTTACATACGCTTCAGGTTACAGACTCTGCTAACCCAGAAATAGTACCTTGGGTTAAGAACTTTGCTTCAGGATGAGAACAGAAATTGTGCTCCGGTGGCACGACGGCAGCAGGAGGCCCCATTAGCTAAAGTGGTGCTTCAGGTTCTGAACAGTTTCAGGTTAAGAACGGACCTCCGGAACGAATTAAGTACTTAACCCAAGGTACCACTGTAGGGATGCGGGTGGCGCTGTGGGTTAAACCACAGAGCCTAGGACTTGCCGATCAGAAGATCGGCGGTTCGAATCCCCGCGACAGGGTAAGCTCCCATTGCTTGGTCCCTGCTCCTGCCCACCTAGCAGTTCGAAAGCACATCAAAGTGCAAGTAGATAAATAGGTACCGCTCCGGCGGGAAGGTAAACGGCGTTTCCGTGCGCTGCTCTGGTTCGCTAGAAGTGGCTTAGTCATGCTGGCCACATGACCCGGAAGCTGTACGCGGGGCTCCCTCGGCCAGTAAAGCGAGATGAGCGCCGCAACCCCAGAGTCGGTTATGACTGAACCTAATGGTCAGGGGTCCCTTTCCCTTTACCTTACCACTGTACTAGACCCTAAAGGTTCAGCTTTCATTAAAACTTAAAAAGTTGCAAGACTTGTGACCTACTGGGAACTAAGAAAAACCACGCTGCAGTAATTCCAACAGCATTGAAGACACGATCCTGATAAAGAACACCAGCACGACACCTTAACTCATCCTTCTCCTCCTATAACGTCGCCGAGAATTTACCCATTGCCTGACATTAGAACATTCGGACAAGAAGGAAGTTCTGCTACGTGTTACAAGGGGGAGTGGGAGCTGCTGGATGCAGGTCTGCCATTTGTGGTGGCAACTGCTTATCCAGTACTTCAGCCTACAGCACCTCAATTATTAACACGAAACAGGAAAGGGAAAGTTGCTCAGTTTTAGGTCATCTGCCTTGTATGCAAAAGGATGCAGGTCTAACGATCAGCATCTCTAGGCTAAGGCAGCATAGAGGGGCTCCCTATGTCCCTAGGACAACTGCCTGTTTTTTATTTGCTCTTATTCAAACTTACCGTATTGGCCCGAATATAAGCCACACTTCCCCACCCCCCAAATTCTGACTGCGAAAAGTTAAAGTGCGGCTTAAACTCACAACCTTACAAAAATCGGCTTTTACCATATCGCTGCTGAAACAGACATATGGTAAAATGCAACCAAAAAAGAGTTTTATTGCTGATTTGCGAGTTTGAGACTGTTGTGCAATTAATTCTAATGTCATTCGTCACTTTCCCCATATTTTACAGTGCAGTATTGATTTTTTATTTGCATTTACGGTGCCACAGATTTTCTTCTACATTTGTCATTTACGGGTGTGAGTGTCTGCAGAATTTTAAGGGAGCGGCTTATATTCAGGTATTGTCTTTTTTTCCTCCCCTCCCTGCCTTGAATTTTAAAGGTGTGGCTTATATTTGTGTGTAGCTTATATGCGGGCCAATACGGTAACAGATTCACAGTTACTAGTTTACTTATGATCAGGCTTCTATCAACTCATATTGACTTACGATTTCCCCTTCTGCAATGTACCTGCAAAGTGCTACACTGCCACCTTGTTTTCAGGTACAGGCTTGCTTTCAATAAGAAAAACAACAACATTTCACCAGAATATTATTTGGAGTGGCCAGAAAGATGCTACCGGTGGCGAGGGCATGCAGTTATTTTACAGTGATAGACTCCAAAATGATGGAGTCGGTCAAAATAAACGTGTTCTAGAGTTGTTGGAAAAACTTAAGTATCCTCGGAATTATTTCAGGCTGTTAGAAGGTGAATCATTAGAAGCCACCGCCATCAAATATTTCTGGGGCGATCATTTTTGAGTCTACACACGTGCACAAAAGCAACTTATGATCAAACTGTTGAAGAGTTGCTGTTTTGACTAGAAAACTTGCTGAGCAAGCAAAGACAACAGCTCTGCAGCAATGGGCAAAGAAATGTTGTCAGCAAGTCTAACACAATTATTGTTCAAGTTTCCTGTTTCACCGCAGCATCGTAATGATTAGGGTCTGAGGGTGGGGGGGAGCAACCTAACACTAAATTTATCAGCAAAAGACAAGGTCACTTTGCTGACAAGCTACAAACTGCCAGAAGAGGGGGTTGAGAGGTGTCAACTAACCATGGACACAGAAGGGAGGATTAGCAACAGATACTCCTACTGGCTAGCAGACTTACTACTAGGGACAATTCACTGTCCCCTGTTTGGAAAGCAGTTACTGTTATGTACTGAAGTTCTCACCCTGGGCCAGCAGTGGGATACTGTAGATAGTTATGCAAATAAGGGATCGAAAGTGATGTTCAGTGATTGGATAGTTTTAGAAAATTGTTACAGTTACGTTGTACTGGAGCTCTATATAAGCAGGCTGACTGAACCCTTCAGTTCAGTTCTGTTCTGGCCTGTGAATAAACAAGAGCTGTTGAAGAATCGCTGTGTCGTCTGATATGTTCACCCACAACTTAACAGTTACAACACAGAGCTGCAGCAACCTTCTTAACAGGGCAAGATTGATACCAGTCTTTTAGGGATGGAACAATCTGAGTGGCTTCAATCACACTGCAATCCATTGTGGATCCGGTCACAAACACTGGATGAAGGGAAGCTCAACTTGGCGATGGTGAGCTCCAGAGGCATTAGCACTAACTAGAAAAAATGGATTCCCTATCTCTATAAGAAAGGATCTCAACCGCAAGGGCTGCTGTTACAACTGGTCTGGCTGTGGGGCTGACTGTACAATCAAAAATAAATGAATAAATGGTCGTCTCAGTCATTTCAAGAGAGAAATACAGTAAAAAAAGGCTTGGTACATTAAACACTTGGAAAATGCTTGCTTTCTCTACCCTAGATGTTAGGGGGGAAATCTCAGCTAGAGGTGTCCTGAACCCAGCTCATTCTTTGCATGAATCCTCTCATCTCAATTAATTTAAAAAGTGACTTGGTATTAAGGCTACATGGTTCAGGGGGGGTTATGGGAGTACAGTGGTACCTCGGGTTACATACGCTTCAGGTTACATACGCTTCAGGTTACACACTCCGCTAACCCAGAAATAGTGCTTCAGGTTAAGAACTTTGCTTCAGGATAAGAACAGAAATCGTGCTCCAGCGGCGCGGCAGCAGCAGGAGGCCCCATTAGCTAAAGTGCTGCTTCAGGTTAAGAACAGTTTCAGGTTAAGAACGGACCTCCGGAACGAATTAAGTACTTAACCCGAGGTACCACTGGTATTTGGAATCCAAGCCTTCATCCTGCCCTCCTAAGAGTTAAAATGGCACCACCATGTATCTCCTCAGCAGGCCTGACAGAGTGCGTGTCAGAATATAGTGTATTGTGATTCTTTGAAATTGCATGGCTGCAATGGAGGCTCATGAAGACCGCAATTCACCTCTGCACATTGTTCTATGAAGGTAAGGTGGTCTGCAGTTTCAAGGGGAAGTTCTGTTTAGGATTACCAATAAAACCACCTAACTTAACTGAACTTATTATGTTTCTAGTTTTGAAGGCATTTAAGGACATGTAAGGTGCAATCCTTTCCATGTTCAATGAGACTTACTTCCAAGTACTGGACCACATCTTCAACACTGCAGCTGTTGCATAGGAATTATTCAATATCTGGATGGCGACACTGCCTCCTAGTCAAAATGTACTGAGGCTCTGGCTGTTGTCTTACATGCCTTGGCCACATCCATGTTCAACGGCAGCAATGCACTGTGCGTTGACTACTTTGGCCAAGTGCTCAAAAGCTGCAGCCATTGAAGAAGCAGTGGCCAGAGAGAATGGAAGGGGGCGCCTTTTTTGTGTCACTCAGAAATTATTTAATACTTCCAGCTTGTTTTGAAGCCTGATCCAAAAGTGCTGGTAATAAATTATAACTCCCTAAACATGTTGGGAATGAAGTTAAAGAACCACCTGCTCCCATATTATCCTCCCTTTGTCCCACCATTTTCAGAAGTGCAGTTGTTGGGAATTCCTCCTCTTCCAGTATCAAAAGACTACACTTATTCTGTGTCCTTTTGAGATTAGGTGAGCTATGTCTCTGCTCCTCTCTCCTGGCTGAGAGGTGCCAGAACAGTTCTGTTGCTGCTTTTGCTTTTGCATTGCTTAAAATACTCATTGTTCAATGTTTGCTTCTTCTTATATAATAATATTTTATTCCAAGATAATTAAAAGTATATTTTTTCTACGCTGCTTTGAGAGTTATTTTGGGACAGAAAAGCACCCTAGAAATGTTAGTCTGAAATAAAACCATTGTACTGTAAATTCCTGAATGGTGGAAAGAGAAAGGGATCTGTACTGCAACAAAGCACAAGACTTGAACCACTCTAGAAAAAACAAGGCAGATCTTCTTTTAAACAAAACTGTTACTTTACTTTATACAAAGCACTAAAGGCCTTAAAGATTTAAATAAATAAAGACCACGAATCAGTGGGTCCAATCGCTTTTGTGCATCTTCCGTTCATTTCAAGAGGTTTGCAAAGAGTGAGCCACGTCCAAAGAGCAACTTTTTATATACCCATATTTGTATTGGCTGGCTATAGCTGCCTTCTGATTTATAAAATGTAGACCATCATCATTACAAACACCTAACTGCTTCAGATATTTTACAGCCGTCGAATGAAAGTGTTTTTATGAACAACAACAACTCAGTCTCTATTTGTAGGATGCAAAGCCCTACACAGGAAGAAGTCTCACTAAACTGACTGGAACTTACTGTTGAGTAAAATATACTGAAGATCATGCTGTAAACTGTTACTCTCCGGTTGCCTGAGATACAATGAAAAACCCAGGCAACTATTCCAAGATTCTTACCCTTGTTCCATCAAAAAATAATAATGGGGAAATAAAAGATATCCAGACAAGCCTACAAGATTCCTATGCAACAGCTTGGCTCAAAACTCACCTGCTATGCTCCACAGAGTTCTGTCTCAGGAGAGGAGACTTGACACTTTGAGACCTCCCGTCTTGGAAAGTAATCCTCTTTTTGGCGCTGGACGGCGGGTGGCTAAAGGTATGAGCTCGTCTCCTGAACTGGGGAGAATCGGAATCCTCTTCGGGGAACGGCTGCCAAGCCGAGGATATGGGAGAAGCGGGGGGCGTTGTGGAAGGAGATTCCCCCGAAGAGCATTCCTGGAAGAAGTCAGCCACAGTCAGGAATGAGGTCGCCCCTTTTACACCCTATAACTACGCAGTGAATGTCAGAGTAATCCCTGCAAGTTAACAAGAGAGGAGATGAAACTGAGTCTCCTCCTCCTGGGCGAAAAAACCCGAAAGCAAACCCATTGTATGCTAATCAGAAACTATGCCAAACATCCTTTGCCCCTGGAATTGCCATGACCTCTCGCGAACAATACCGCAAAAAGAATCCGAATACGTTACTGGCACTGCTACTACATTTTCAAGCCCGGGTTCCAATCAAAACTGGCTTTTTTCTCGGCCTATCGTGTACAGATTTCCTGTCCTGTCAGAGCTCTTTCCTGGAAGAGGGATCTGCTAATAAAAAGCTGCATTAAGAGCAAACAGGAAAATTAGAAGTCAAAAGAACCGCTCTGTTTCCACATCTCTCGCAGGAGAAATAATAATAATAATGTATGTGTGTGTGTGCAATTGCTATGTAAAACAGGAAATAAATGGAAAGTGTACGACAAGCTGTTTACACATGCTGCACAGGCAGGCTAACGGCAAAGGATGACAGATTTAAAATGTCATTGTTTAAGAGACATGTATCAACTGGGATAAACAAGGGTTTTCAGGTTTTTTTCTGCTTTACATGCTTACTTCCCCTAAGCAGTTTTCATTCCAATTGGCAATGAGTTATTCTGTTTACACTCATAAAAGCAAGTAGGATTTTAGAATCAGGATCGACGGAAAGGATCTTGCGAGTCATCTAGTCCAACGCCTGCAACGCAGGAATATGCAGCCGGCCCATATGGGGCTTGAACCCACAACCGTGGCGTTATCAGCACCACGCTCCAACCAACTGAGCTAACTAAAGATCCTCTGACACTAGTGGTGTGGAACCTGAGGCCCAGGGGCCAAACGGAGCCCTCTCTCCAGGCCACCCCCTCCACTGGCCTTGCATTTCAAGCCCAAATATTTTTGCCCCATGGAAGGTGGGCCAGTTTCCCACCTCTGCGCCCTAGAGAATGACCCGATTCAGACTTCTGTGTTACTTGTATTTACTAAATAAAGCTTACAAACCCAACCTTTCCTAATAGAGTCATACCTCAGGTTACAGACACTTTAGGTTGCGTTTTTTTGGGTTACGGACCGCCGAAACCCAGAAGTACTGGAACGGGTTACTTCCAGGTTTTGGTGGTCGGGCATGCACAGAAGCGCTGAATCACAACCCACGCGTGTTCAGATGCACTGCTGCGGGTTGCGAACACTGTGGGTTGCGAACGTGCATCCTGCACAGATCACGTTCACAACCCGAGCGCCCACTGTATGTATTTGCAGTTGGCATCCATTGTTTTTGACTAATGAATTTATGAAACGGAATGTTTTCCACCAAGAAATAAAATATCTGCCCTGCATCCCTGCTCCTTGTTCTCCCCCCCCCCAAGCCATTGAGCTACCACAAATGTCTAACTCTTCCAATTTAGACCTTCTTCCCTGCTGGGTTGCCAGGCAGTGACTCTAACCAGCCATAAGCTTACAAGGCAAGGGGCAGTTTCCAAGCACTATTAGGGTTCCAAGATGGCGACGGCTTAGCAAGCAGGCTTCAGAGCTCCACAGATAACAGGACTGTAATTAGAGTTGATTGCTACCCAGGGAAGTAATTTTTCCTTTTCCTTACTTCTCTACTTTTAAATTTACCAACCTACAGAGATTCCATCAGCACCTTCTTGTCTATGCTATGAGAAACATCTTGGGCAAGTTCTGTGACTTTTTTTTTTTTAAGGAAAACCTGAATAAACTCATATATCCAGCATAATTTTGCACTTTATTTCCCACCCCCCACACGTGCGAAGCCCGTTACTTACTTTGTCAGAAGTGAGGTTGTTGCACCTTTCAAAGCTGTCCATGCTCCCCAGCCGGCCGCGCATTCGGTTAGCTCCCTACGGAAGAACAACAAAGCACCCCCCCTGTTAAGATCCCATTCCCCACTCTCTGCAATTCACAAACAGCAGCTTACTTTCGGCTACAAGGGAGCAATGCCAGGAAAACAATTCACAAAAGGATTTCGCCTGGAGCGTTAACGGCTCAGCGACAGCCTGATGAGGCCAGAAGCAGCCTGTGGACCCCTCTGAATTTGGGAACTTTCCCATTTTGTAGTTCCCTTGGAGAAGCTGGCAAGGATAGGACAGAGTGCTTGAATGTGCTGTGGTGCTTGAATGTGCTGCTTCTAGCACTATCTGTACCAATATAGCTGTCAAGTGCTGAAAGGCAAGCCATTTAATTCCATGCTGAAGAAATATCCTTGATAAAGAAATCCAAGTTGGAACGTGCTGTGAACCAAGCCCAAATTGGCACACTTCCTTGAAAACTGAAATCCTGTGCAACTTACATGCGCTCTAGCGCATTCATGTGTCAAAAAAGGATACAGTCTCCAATCCTCTGAAGCAGAAATCTGTTCATGGGATTCTCCCGCTGGAGAACAGATAGGAAGGCAATTGACTCCCTCTTTCCTGTCACTAACCCCCTGAAATTCTATGTCACAGGGTTAGGGAGCCATCCAGACAGTGTCTGAAATTAGCTAGGCGCCAGGCGCATTTTGCACCTGGCTTTTAACCACTTGCACCAGGATTGTGCCCGGTATCTCCACCACCTGGGGATCATTGGATCTGGACTGTTTTCACACACAAATACCCCATCTTATAGAATTCTATCAGTTATATTTTATCTGTACAATCAGAATGAATCTCAGGAACCAAAATGTTAAGAAAAAGAGGTTGGAGAATATATATATATATAGACTGTCCCTGGATCAAGTGACTTTTCTCCTTTAAGTTCTCAGAACTCAAGGTTGTAATCTGCACTTGCCAGGTGTTTAAATGAGAATTAATCACAGTCAAGCCCATCATTTGAAAGCTAAGACTTCAGAGCCGCTTTGCCTCCAAATGGCAAATAGACATTCCATTTTGGGGACTGCAAGCCTGGCTTAAGGAGCAGGTGTGGAGGACTCCCTGGTCCTGAATGGGGTAACTGTGCCCCTGAAGGACCAGGTGTGCAGCCTGGGAGTCATTTTGGACTCACAGCTGTCCATGGAGGCACAGGTCAATTCTGTGTCCAGGGCAGCTGTTTACCAGCTTCATCTGGTATGCAGGCTGAGACCCTACCTGCTAGCAGACTGTCTCACCAGAGTGGTGCATGCTCTAGTTATCTCTCACTTGGACTACTGCAATGCGCTCTATGTGGGGCTACCTTTGAAGGTGACCCAGAAACTACAACTAATCCAGAATGTGGCCGCCAAGACCACATATCACTGGTCTTGAAAGATCTACATTGGTTCCCCGTATGCTTCTGAGCACAATTCAAAGTGTTGGTGCTGACCTTTAAAGCCCTAAACGGCCTCTGTCCAGTATACCTGGAGCGTCTCCACCCCCGTTGTTCTGCCCGGACACTGAGGTCCAGCGCCGAGGGCCTTCTGGTAGTTCCCTTGCTGCAAGAAGCCAAGTTACAGGGAAGCAGGAAGAGGGCCTTCTTGGTAGTGGCACCCGCCCTGTGGAATGCCCTCCCACCAGATGTCAAAGACTTTTAGAAGACATCTGAAGGCAGCCCTGTTTAGGGAAGCTTTTAATGTTTAATAGACTATTGTATTTTAATATTCTGTTGGAAGCTGCCCAGAGTGGCTGGGGAAACCCAGCCAGATGGGTGCGGTATAAATAAAATTATTATTATTATTATTATTATTATTATTATTATTATTATTATTATTATTTGGTGCCTAGTTAATAGATCTGAGTTTCTAACACTACACCCAGAAGAGCATAGATGGTGCAGGAAGAGTAATTAATGAAACTGCCTTCTCTCTTTTTGCCAGCGGGATGCTGTTGCCTCAAAAGCCCTTCTGCGAATGGGAGTGAAGCACAGGATCCAAGCCATGGGGCTTAGTACGGAGGGCTGCGTGAACTTCAGTAGGAAATCAGAAACATCTGGGTAGGAATGGTAGGAACGTCTGGGACACATGCAAATCCCACCCTCCACAGCCATGTGTGCGATCTTGGATGCCATTGTGCTTTCATCCCAAAATTGAGTTTGATGGTTAGACGTATCAGAAGTGACCCTTAACAACGACACCTCCATTTGTCATTAACCTTGCAAGGTATCTGAGCATTGATGCTATACCTACTAAGGCCTGTTGAACAGAAGTCTTGTTAAGGGAAGCAAATATTTATCTGGCAGCAAAACAGCAGGAGATATAAATGAAATTCTTAAGAGGCTCAGGATTTTGCTCCAGGAAAGCATCAAGATTTCCTTTCAATGTTCAAAAAAATGTGCTGACTGTTCATAAGCTACCCTAAACAGAGTATGGCATGCTTTGAAGACAAGAGAAATATGCTATACTTACGAAACCTGGAATTTAATAGGTTGTATTTATTCAGTCAACTGGAAACAATTTTTGCCAGACAACCCCTTCCCTCTCATATCTCAGCACTTGAGATCTGAGCTTGCCACTGTGGAAGCCTCAACTTTTGTTTATTTTTGAAACTAAATACATTTTGGGTGTCTCGTTGCATGGTAGCTTTGTCTGTTGTTCATTCTTCTACCACTTTTAATCTCTTCACAAAATGGCACTTCTGCAAACCTAGTTGCTGCCCAGGGCCATATATTGCTTATTAAACAACAAATCTAGCATCCTGGGCAGACAAAGTTTCCAATATTATATTGGGGAAGATACCAGTTTAGGAGTAAAATTCTGAAATTCAGGGTCAACCTTGCCTTTCGGTTTGGTTTCCATGTTATATTTACTGAACTGCAACATATATGCTTGCCATCAATCAATCAAAAGTT
This sequence comes from Podarcis siculus, assembly GCA_034642415.1. Taxonomy (NCBI): domain Eukaryota; kingdom Metazoa; phylum Chordata; class Lepidosauria; order Squamata; family Lacertidae; genus Podarcis; species Podarcis siculus. The sequence continues at coordinate 594,737 of JAXCMG010000048.1, read as the reverse complement.
CTAGTTTGAGTGAGACTGCCCTTTGCCAATCAAAATGCACCCCCAATTTTTGCTCTTGAGGTTTCCTCACATTTGTTGCTTTCGATGCCATGCTATCTTCTCCCATGATGCCTAATTAAGCAAGCAAGAGAGGGAAACTGGATGCAAGCCTCTAAGACTATGTGACCCATCAGCAACCACGTTCGGAAGCAACGGAATTCCAGAAGGCACTGTGCCGAGTTAATTTTAACTTTCAAATCCGACCTACATACAAAGTGATTTACAGTCCAAGCTACTCATGTTAAAATATGCAGCTTCAAGCCATGCATTATACAAATTATGCCACTAAACCTCCTAAAATTTCTTAATAACTATTTGATAATAATATCAAAACATGCAGATGTTAAACGACACACTCGATACGGGCTCTATGAGGGACTTCCTTGTGCTTGATCCAGAAGATGCAGTTAAAGCAGAGTGCTGCCTCTGTATAACTCAATTAGTTAGAACATGGTGATGACTGCTGACAGGAGTGAGCCCTTGTTTGCATAGAATAAAGGTAAAGGTAAAGGTACCCCTGACTGTTAGGTCCAGTCGCGGACGACTCTGGGGCTGTGTGCTCATCTCGCTCTATAGGCCAAGGGAGCTGGCGCCTGCCCGCAGACAGTTTTTCCGGGTCACGTGGCCAGCATGACTAAGCCGCTTCTGGTGAACCAGAGCAGCACACGGAAATGCCGTTTACCTTCCCGCCGGAGCAGTACCTATTTATCTACTTGCACTTGACGTGTTTTTGAACTGCTAGGTGGGCAGGAGCTGGGACCAAACAAGGGGCGCTCACCCCGTCGTGGGGATTCAAACCACCAACCTTCCGATCGGCAAGTCCTAGGCTCTGTGGTTTAGACCACAGCGCCACCCGCGTCCCTTTGCGTAGAATACCCATGTTCAACTGGTTACCAGGCCAAGTTCAAGGCCCAGTTAGTACTTAAAGTTAGCATTTAAAGCCATTAACAACTTTGGACTTGTGTACCTATGAGATTGCCTTACCCCTTATGTGCCCTACTCAATTGCTTCGACAGGCAGAATTAGCACTGCTACAAGTGCACATAATACCCATTCCACATTTGTTAGAACCCAATCCTTTAGTGTGGCAGCACCTACACTTTTGAACTCCCTGCCTATTGATATCAAGCAGGCAGCTTCACTGAACTCTTTTCTGAATTCGCTAAAAACATTCTTGTTTAGACAAGTCAAATCTCTAGTGACTTCCGGTTAAGATGGCGTCAGCTCAGAAAGTTGGCTCCAGAGTTCTGCAGATCACATGATTTTAACCAAGTTTGAATTGGTATTAACTTGTGCCAAGCCAATTATTTTATCAACCTTTTTATAACTTGGAAGTTTAGTCAAGTCTACCCAGATGCTTAGAAAAGCTGGTGTGAATTTTAATCTGTTTTAGCGTTTAAACTTCTTGCAAGTTGTAATGTATTGTAAAAAAAAATCTGGTTTATTGGTTTTATCTTTTTGTAAACCACTTTTTTTTAAAACCTACCAAGTAATGTATAAATTTTGTGATATAAATAAATAGAGAAGCACATTCCTGTAGGGCACAATACATTCACAACAGGCAAAATACCATCACTCCCAACAGACCACCATTTGCCATACTGAAATTAGTTCTTATTTCTGTAGTAGTTGTTGCAAAGAAAACTTAATGAATTACTGGTGATCTGTACAATTCAACACGAATTTCAGTTTTGAAGAGAGGGATGCAAAAAAGAATAGGCCCAAATAGGTAGAATTTGTTACCGAAGAAGCTAATCAAATATCCAAAAGGTTACAATGATCTTATGGACAATTGCATCCCAGGAGTCCTTGCTCCTGAGCAACTTACCCTTGAGAAAATGTTTTCCAGAGAGCTGGTCAAAGATTTCTTGGCCTTGTTTTTCAGAATGTCAAGTTTGAATCTGCCACCACTAGCGGCGTTCTCTGGAACTGTGGTGTTGGAGGCATTCTGCTGAAATGAAAAGGCAAGCTTTGTCATCAATGTTGCCTACAGAAGACAACCCAAATGTACCCCTGCCAAACTGACCCACACATATACAAAGTGCAAAACAGAAAAAGTGCACTTATCTCATGTTGCCTTTTAAAATTTGCAGGGTGTCGTTGCATTAAGTTTTTCTACATGCTACACTTTGGCTTTTAGTGCAACGTAAGGAAACACGGGTAGGGATGCGGGTGGCGCTGTGGTCTAAACAACTGAGCCTAGGGCTTGCCGATCAGAAGGTCGGCGGTTCGAATCCCCGCGACGGGGTGAGCTCCCGTTGCTCGGTCTCTGCTCCTGCCAACCTAGCAGTTCGAAAGCACACCAGTGCAAGTAGATAAATAGGTACCGCTCCGGCGGGAAGGTAAATGGTGTTTCCGCGCACTGCTGTTTCGCCAGAAGCGGCTTAGTCATGCTGGCCACATGACCTGGAAGCTGTACGCCAGCTCCCTCGGCCAATAAAGCGAGATGAGCGCCGCAACCCCAGAGTCGGCCACAACTGGACCTAATGGTTAGGGGTCCCTTTACCTTTAAGGAAACCAGGTCAAACTAGATGCAACATCAGGGGTGCAAAATTCATCACTGACTTTTTGATGTTGTTGCTATAAACTATTTGGATTGCGGCTGGGCTACAGGGGAATAGTGACCCTTTTTGTGTGTGCTGCAGCCCCAAAGCAAATCAGAAGGTCCCATTGGCCATTCATTTGCTAAAAACAAAGCCAGGGTTTCAGATTCCAGGAAGTCTCAATGCATGAATATGAAGGCTCATGCTCCCAACAGGCGTTCACATTAAAAACATTTTTTGGGGAAGTTGTAGGTGGGACTTCTGTCAACACAGGAGCAAAGAATACTGACTAGGGCTTTAGTTTAACTCAGGCTTCCTCAACCTCAGCCCTCCAGATGTTTTGGCCTACAACTCCCATGATCCCTAGCTAGAAGGACCAGTGGTCAGGGATGCTGGGAACTGTAGTCTCAAAACATCTGGAGGACCACGGTTGAGGAAGCCTGAGTTAACTGCTCTGGCATAGTTAACTTTTGCTGGGTTTTATAACCAAGATTTGTTTCATAGTAGTTTTTAACTTAACTGCTGCCTTAACAATATTTCAATCAAGAGACGGTTTATCATTAAAGGAAGCTATTCTTGTAATGCTCAAGATGGTCGCTCAATAATTTCTACACTGTGGTACTTATCATTCACCGTCTTCCTTATTCTGAAAACGAAATCAACTTGCAATTCCCACCCCAAGGCTAGAGTTTCCCACCTCTCTCACAAGGCTAGAGCTTGGGGCCACCCAATGAAACTGATTGGCACAACACATAATTGCCCTTTGGAAACCACTGCCACCAAGTGCCATAGTTGACTAGCCTGACCATACATTAACTCAGAGAGATTTCATTGGGACTAAGCTAAATGTATGCTCAGATGTATGCTGCAGCCCCAGAGAAGGTGTTAAGGTGGTGATGGGAAACCATCCAAAAGAAGCACTTGGGTTCATATTCTAAGATGTCTTCCGCCATCACTAAACGACAAAACAGGATAAAGAGCCTTACCATTGGGGCCTCTCCAATATGAATGTGAGCCTTTTGTTTAGCTTCACACAGTTGTCGCAAGTGTAAGATCACCAGCTCATTGTCTTCCTGGTCGGTAACGGGCTTCATTTTCTGTTAGGTGGGAAATAAGCAATATATTTTTTGGAAATTTGATATCTGCAATTCTGGTTCAACTTGATTTTTATAAAACAATAGATAATTCATTCTTCTAGAAATAAAGTATCAAAATAAATTCATTTCATTACATCATCATCATCATAATTATACCCTGCCCATCTGGCTGGTTTTTCCCAGTCATTCTGGGCAGCTTACAACTGTTTAACAATAGCCTTCGGAGTACAGTATACATTTGTGAATGTACTTTTGATTCTTGGTGTCTCTGAGCTAACAACTTGATCCTGTAGTCCCATTCCAGAGAATGAATGTCAACTGGTTTGGTTTATTACCTGCACACGCTCAAAGATGTCAGCTTGTTCATTGTCACTGAGAGAGGACAGATGTTTCTGAATCACAAGTTTAGCTCTTGGTGGATAAAGACCTTGAAAAACAACAGAGAGGCAGGCAGACATTGGTGAGGTAAGTTATATTTATTTGACAAACCATCTCACCATACTTGTAGAACATTAACACTGAATAATGTGCAGTATATTAAGTCATGGCAATGTCAAGAAAACGCAGATTTTATGCTAAAAACAAAAGTTTCCGCTCCACAACTTTTACAAATTCAGTCTGATTACATTCTTAATTTATGGAAGGAGAGAGGAGGGTCTCAAACAAGCAAGCGGGTAAAGAGAACTACCACCAGTGATGTGATTATGTGTTTTTGGGCACTGGACTTCATGATCTTATGGGGGCCCTCCTTTTCAGATGCAAGAGAAGATGGTCTCTGCCATGTGAGATCCATCTTCTCAGATGCACTGTCTTGCCTCAGAGGATTCGAGAGGGAGTTGATACGGCACCAGGGACATATTAGGATGAGAGCCAGAATTGCCTCCTTCATACCAGCACCGTGTGATTTCTGTTTGTGTGCCACATTTTAATAGAGATTTTGTTTGAGAAACTTTTTCTCGGCTGCTCCGAGAGCCTCTTGGCACTATGAAGTGGGCTTTTCCCTTCACTGGTACCCAATATTTAACAAAATTTAACGAGCATACCACCAGGTCAGGTACCTAATGTCACCTGGAATGCCTCTATCGACTGAAGCACAGTCTTCCAAGATATAGCAGTTTGCTTGCTTGCTTGCTTGCTTGCAAATAAATAAATAAATAAATAAATAAATACCCACCCACCCACCACATGTGACAGAAATCTTCTTTAAGCTGTTGGCGTAGCTAAATCAATGCAAAGTTGTGTTGTTGTTGTTGTTGTGTGTTGTTTTGCTCAAGGGCAGAATCATAACTCAGCAGTGGGGTCCCCCCCCTTCTCTCTTAAGGCCAAGGAAGGACGTAGCCCTTTCAAAACCCAGGCCTCCCGCAGGATTTCGGTTTGAGAGTTCAATCAGTCAGTCATTCTCGAGAGATGTGATTATAGGTCCTAACATACACCCTTCCAGAACCTGCCAACCCGCCCACCCACCTCGACAAAGCTCTTTCTTTTCCTGAAGAAAGCATCAGCTTAAGTCATGGACTGCACTTGGCACACTTCTCTGCCCACCAGAGGGAGCTGACAACTAAATATGTACTTCTGCTATAAAAACATGCCAGCATAGAAGAAAGTAAGCTTTATTTTGGGCTGGGGGGGAGGGGGGAGTGCCATGTGGGTAGCCTTGTCATGCTGTCAGTATAGTGACTAGCTTCCAACGGCCTCCATTTTGAATAAGGTTTCCATATCGCGTTCTTAAAATGCGTGAGTCATCCTTTTGATGGAAATTGTTGCCCAGGATGAGTTAAGGCTCATTTAGACTTCCTTTTGCTCTGCATTTTCCAGGCACAGGGTCCATGTTGTGCTTCCCCCGGGAAAACCCGTGTTTCGCCGCTGAATCAGAGCAAATGGCAATCAGGTTTCCCACTGACTACCATTTGCCCTGATTTGGTAGTATGTATGCTGGCATCCGCCTGTTCACGAGACCATATATAAGTGCGCCTTTGGGGGTGGTCAAACCATTGGAGAGTTACAGCACTGTAGAGACCGATACGGGAGAGACAGGTTTTGTTGCAGGTGGGGCTGAGGAAGGTGACCTGTTTTGCTGCTATGGGTGCACCGGGGCGTTTTTTCTCTCAGTGTTAAAATGAGGGTTTTCCTGGGGAAAGCACCAAGACAAAAACAATAATACTAGACCCGTGCCTAGAAACACAGCACAAAAGGAAGTACAGTGGTGCCCCGCAAGATGAACGCCTCGCTAAACGAAAAACCCGCAAGACGAAAGGGTTTTCCGATTTTTAGCGGCTTCGCAAGACGAATTTCCCTATGGGCTTGCTTCGCAAGACGAAAGCCCATAGGGAAATCTCCGGGGACAGCGGGGAAGCGCAGCGCGCCTTCTCCTCTGTTCCCGGACCTGTCCTGAAGGCTTGCGGTGGGGAGAAAAGCCCTTCTCCGCACAGCCAGCCCGGCAAGCGGTTTCCATAGGAACGCATTAATTGATTTTCAATGCATTCCTATGGGAAACCGTGCTTCGCAAGACAAAAAACTCGCAAGAAGAAAAATCTCGCGGAACGAATTGATTTCGTCTTGCGAGGCACCACTGTATGGATGAGCCTTTATAGACATCAAACAAATATATAGGAAAATAGCACTGTTCAGGTGGAATGACCAGCCAGGGTAGGAACCAAATAGAACCCTCTATACTGTAAATCTCAGAATACCAGATACTGTGGGGTGGTCTGTAAGGAGCAAGCTGTTGCCTTCATGATTCGTTTGTAGGTTTTTCAAAATAACCTCTAGTCACCATTTGAAACACAATTACTGAACAGATTAGCTAGACCTTGGTCTGATTATGCAGAGCTCTTCTTCTGGATACGGTTCATATAGTTCAAGGCAGCCCCTCTTCCTTTCCTTTAGAAGGCGACAATCTGGCCCATGCCCTATTTATGGCTGTGAGAGGAATCCTATAACCTTATAATAGGCAGGAGGCCTATAATAGGTGGGTGGGCCTTCTTGATACAGAACCAAATATCCACAAGAAGCAGTTGTTGTTTATTGAATTTATATAACACCCTATAACCACAAAATACATAATAAAAATAAAAACAATAGCCCCCCCCCAAAAAACACACATTTTAAAAGGGCATTGGATGTAAATCAGATCATCCAAAGGCCTGGTTAAAAAGGAAGGTTTGTGCCTGGCGCCTAAGGTGTGTAACGAAGGCGCCAGGTGTACTTCCCTGGGGAAAGCATTCCACAGATGGGGAGCCACTGCAGAGAAGGCCCCGTTCTTGTGTTGCCACCCTCTGGACCTCTTGAGGAGGAGGCACACAAAGAAGGGCCTCAGAAGATGATCTCAGGGTCCGGGTAGTTATGTTATATTCCCTCACAGTTATGGTATACGCAAGGCAATCTAACGTAAATTACAGCCTTAATCAGGTGTATATGGACACTGGAAGACTTAGCATGGCACCCTAAGCAAACAAGCTTGACTTACTGCAAAACAAAGCCCCGTGGCACCTTTGTGTGCAAAGCACAATGCACCAGATTCAGAAAGCAAGCAAGGGCTCACAGCTACCTTCAATCCTTTCACAGAGCTTGTGCAGCGAGTGCATTGGGCAGGCCTCGCAGAGCTTAATCTGAGTCTTGGCACTCTGGAGGGCTGCAGCCGTGCTGAACGCTTGTTTGAGAGTGAGCATTACTTCATCCACCTGAAAAGGGAGGATTAAAACCCAATGAATCCTATGTGTGCATTTTAATACCAGTTACATAAAAATACATACATATATACTTAAAACCAGACACTAGATTTTCAATCTAGTTAGGAAACCACTGAGTTACCATTAGAAATAAAAAAGCACAGCAAACTGAGGTGATGCTCCTACAGAAATGAACACGAGTTACACAATGGCTAAGAACCCATTCATTTCACCACAGCTTCTGCGGAAGAATCTGCCAGTGTCCTGTGTCCTATTTTCATTTAAATGGGTTGTTAAAATTAGACTGATTTTGCAGGCTCTGTTTCACATTTGGGTTGCTGGTTGTTTTTTTAAACAAGTGCCGTTTTTCTTGTGTTGTGTTTTTTTTTAACACAGCTGAATTGTTTGATAATAGGGATCGGAAACTTAACTTTTCCAATAAGCATAATGAAGTTATTAAATCCTACTCCTGGATAGAATTTAACTGTGCCTTTATGTAGTGGGACTAAAAGGAGCTGAAGACAAGCTACCAACTTATTAGTAACCAACTGAACAGCTCGCCAGCCTTTATTGTTTCCAGACGGCAGTCTGGGCAGTGCTCCCCCCGCCCCCCGACACAACTGCAAATAGAGGCAAGCAAAATTCCCACACTCTCCCACGTTAGAGGGGGGCAAACTTTGCATTCTCTGTCAGGAAAAGGGTCAGAGGTTACAAGGCTTCCCCTCAAGTGGTATAGAGATTCAAATCCATTTTCATGCCCCGCAAAGAAGCTTTTCAGTATCTCCTTTCCCTTCCTATATTTTATGTTGTGCCGTTTAAGAAAGCCAGACCTCGAGTCTGGAAAAATCTGGAACAAGATTCGCTTTTTACAGTAGCTTCTGGTTTGCTTTGAACTTCTTCTTTTTTGCATTTGGACACGGTTCCACAGCTTTCTTGTGAAGAATATTTGCCAGGCAAGGAAAGCGAGGCCCTCGTCTATGGATTGTTGCTTAGCAGAGTGTTTGGTGGCTGTGCAATTTTCTCTTTCCAAAGATCACATCATCTTTATCATTTAGAGCCTAACTGTTTGAAGCCTTAAATGGCACAGGAGCCTAGGCACAGATTTCTGTTTTGACTCTTCTGTCAAAACAGCTTTTAGTTACAATTGGAGCCATTCTCACCACCTGAAATTACAGAATAAAATTCTGTCCTGCCAGTATAGAAGCTCCGAAGGCAGTTGTGCATGCATAAACTAGTGTATTAAGTTATTTGTGAGGCATGTAGGAAGTAATGTCAATCAGGCATCAGAAAAAGCGATACCCTTTTTGCAACTATGGGTGATGGTCCTGGGGGGAAGGCAGCTATTATTATCTTTTAGGATTATAGTACTTCGGGTGGGTACTGTTGGTTTTTTTGGGGGGGTTTTCTGGGATTTCCCCTGCTACTGCAGCATCATAGACTCTTGAATCCAAGGGTCTCTTTCCTCCTGGCCTTGTGTTGATGTTGCTGCCCATATCTTGGTGAAGAGAAAAGGGAGATGTGCCGCGCTTCATTACCCTGCTCAAAATGGGTATGAAATATCTGTCGAATGTGCCCTGGCACATGAAATTACTGCCATAGAATGTGGGAAGGAAAACAAAGACTAGAAGTGTGTGTTGCTTTCTTCCCCACTGTCCAGAACTAAGAGTCACAAGGAGATCACGCTATGGATTTGGCCCGTGTCCAAAAAAGGAAAAAGAAGAAAAAAGGGAACACAAATATCTTACCACATTTTTGAAGTTTTATAGCTCTTGAGATACAAATCACTAGATGAACGGAAGAATACAGTAAACAGTAGTGACTTACCAGAGATTCGCTTGCACACTGGAACACATAGCAAACATACTGATTGATCCCAGGTTCCGCAGATTCCCGACAAATAAAACCAAAGTGATCTATGTGTCTTATGCCCTGGAGAGAAATAAAACGAAAAGCTAAACATACAGTAAAAAATTAATTGATGCTCATCAACTACCGATCATTAGGACTCTAGCATTTTTTAAAAAATCAGGAGTAACTAAACCTATTTTTCCTGTATAGTGCTTCCCAATCACATAGATAGAAAAATCATGATCCTTTTATGGTTGTTTTAAAGAGAGCGTATAAATATATACAAACATTTCTGAATATGTGATGCTCCTTGCTCCAACACACATCTCCAAAAAAGAAACAAAGCTAACAGATCACTATTTTGAATTACTACACTGAAGAGTCAGAATCATTTTTCTGACTTTTGTTTCTGCTTCCACTGCCTATTCCTCCTCTCAGTATACATTTATGACACTCCCCCAAAGCCCTGTGAATCAAGAAGGACCCCAAAATAATGTGTGTCCTTTCTTTCTGAGGGGAGCATGAGAAGATCCGAAATGGTTAAGTCTCTACTTGGCATAACTCCTGACTTCTAGACCCCAGCATACAAAATGAAAATGGCGGCAGCCTCAGCCTGAGTTGAAATGGGTCACATGCAGTGTTTATTTGTATACACTGGTACGTGTATAAAATTTGTATGCTCATCTGGTACACTGGCCGAGACTGCAATGCGCTCTACCCGGGGCTACCTTTGAAGGTGACTCAGAAGCTACAACTAATCCAGAATGTGGCAGCTAGACTGGTGACTGGGAGCGGTTGCCGAGACCACGTAACACCGGTCTTGGTACATTGGCTCCCAGTACGTTTCAGAGCACAATTCAAAGTGTTGGTTGTCGTTTAGTCGTGTCCGACTCTTCGTGACCCCATGGACCAGAGAATACCAGGCACTCCTGTCCTCCACTGCTTCCCGCAGTTTGGTCAAATTCACTTTAGTAGCTTCAAGAACACTGTCCAACCATCTCATCCTCTGACGTCCCCTTCTCCTTGTGCCCTTCATCTTTCCCAATATCAGGGTCTTTTCCAGGGAGTCTTCTCTTCTCATGAGGTGGCCAAAGTATTGGAGCCTCAGCTTCAGGATCTGTCCTTCCAGTGAGTACTCAGGGCTGAATGCCTTCAGAATGGATAGGTTTGATCTTCTTGCAGTCCATGGGACTCTCAAGAGTCTCCTCCAACAGCATAATTCAAAAGCATCAATTCTTCTGCGATCAGCCTTCTTGATGGTCCAGTGTTGGTACGGACCTTTAAAGCTCTAAACCAGGCATCCCCAACCTTTGGCCCTCCAGATGTTTTGGCCTACAACTCCCATGATCCCTAGTTAACAGGACCAAGGGTCAGGGATGATGGAAATTGTAGTCCAAAACATCTGGAGGGCCGAAGGTTGGGGGTGCCTGCTCTAAACGGCCTTGGCCCTGCATACCTGAAGGAGCATCTCCACCCCCATCGAGGGCCTTCTGGTGGTTCCCTCACTGCGAGAAGTGAGGTTACAGGAAACCAGGCAGACGGCCTTCTTGGTAGTGGTGCCCACCCTGTGCAACGCCCTCCCATCGGATGTCAAGGAGATAAAGAACTACATAACTTTTAGAAGACATCTGAAGGCAGCTCTGTATCAGGAAGTTTTTAATGTTTGATGTTTTACTATGTTTTATATATGCTGTAAGCCGCCCAGAGTGGCTGGGGAAACCCAGCCAGATGGGCAGGGTATAAATAATAAAATAATGATGATTATGTTTGAAGTAGTTTTGTAGTAAAATGGAAAACATGAAAAATAAAGTGATTTTAAGAAGCCAAGAACAGCACTGACCACACTAAGCAGTTTAAAGGAGGAAGGTATTCATTCTGCAATCCTACGCATGCCTATCTGTGAGTTAAGTCCTACTGAACTCTGTGGGGGTTATGGGGTTTTGCCAGCAGTTTACAACCCTCCACCTGCTGCTGGTCTATAGCTCTCCCCATACATTATCACCGGCCATGCTGACCAGAGCAGATGGGAGTTGTAGTCCAACACCATCTCGTGGATCCCCCTTGGTTATATCATAAAGTCCTTGCAGAAGAGAAGAGCAAGGACTTCAGACATCAACAGAAATGGGGCAGAAATTCGTACTGAATCAAAAGCAAGCAGACGATTCTCTTTCCTTCACCAGCACTAAGGGAGTGAAAGTAACCACAGCTTTGCTTCTTACCACAACACAGTAAGTGAGACAACTGTGTGCAAGGGGGGAAACCCTAAAATTTAAAACTGGTGTGCCTGTCAGTTAGGTTCTCTCCTCTTAGTTCTTCCCTGGGAAGGTTTTTCAACATCCCAAGAACGACAGGTGAGTTTGTGTTATTGTTTTCAGTGCAGGAAAACTCTCACAGCTGCTTGAGAGCCAGTGTGGTGTAGTGGTTAAGAGTGGTAGTCTCGTAATCTGGGGAACCGGGTTCGCGTCTCCGCTCCTCCACATGCAGCTGCTGGGGTGCCTTGGGCCAGTCACACTTCTTTGAAGTCTCTCAGCCCCACTCACCTCACAGAGTGTTTGTTGTGGGGGAGGAAGGGAAAGGAGAATGTTAGCCGCTTTGAGACTCCTTAAAGGGAGTGAAAGGCGGGATATCAAATCCAAACTCTTCTTCTGCTTCTGACACCCAACGCCATACTGATATGGTTTGATATTTGTGCTCTGCTTGTACAAGTTCAATGCATGCAACCTTCCTGCAAAAGTGTCAGTCACTAGAAAACAGCCGGTTGGAAGTGACGTTGCTATTTTAGTCCAAGAGAATGCATGTTTGAGAACTCTAAAACGGGTGAAGAGAAAACTAAGACCGCAGCAACCTCCTCGAAAGATGATGACGTGATGAAGGTATTTGCCTGCAAGTCTTGTTGGAAAATAGTGGCTGCAACCAAGCAACAGAGAACTGCAAGCAGAAACTGCCTTCCATACACAAAGCCCACAGAAGCATGTATCTCACAATCTCTATCGCAAAGCACATTCACTGGTCAGGTCCATCTGTTTTGCACATGTAACAGGATTAGCTGTCACGACGAGACCCCATTTTGGGGGGCGGGGGAATGATCAAGAAATACCCCAGCGCGCTATTTCATCATTTGTCTCTTTGATGCTTTTAATTTTAGATGTGAAGAACAGTTAAGGTTTTCACCTGCAATTACCTTAATAAAGAGAATGAACTGAAACTTCTCTTTCAATAAGCAGGCAAAGCATGTCAAAAGTACCCACTGATCATTCAATTTTATTTTATTTTTAATTTCAAATTGTTGTTATAAATGATAACCTAAGAAAAAGTGATTACCAGAAGGAGGAGTGGAAATGAGAAATCAGCAGCAGACAGCATGAAACTTAACAGATGTCTCTGTTGTTGATACTGCAGGATAAAATTTTCTGGCATTCCCTTTTTATTCTTATATTCTGCTAGAATATATTGAATTCTACAGTGAAAAGCAGGAACAACTAAGCAGATGTTAACAAATGGTTCCTCCCACCTCAGTCCTTCTGCTTACACTTAATTTTCCAAACCTGTTTTTATTCTGAAGATGCCCAGCTTGTTTTCTCCAAACTCTCTTCAACCTAGCTTGGATACCCACCTGAGAACATGAGGAGATATCTTTAAAGTTCTTCTCAAATACAACCGATTTAGTATCTGGACTGATGAGGTTAATTTCAAATCGACCAACCTTGAAAAGAGAGAAAACAACAAGAACATGTTAAGGCAATCAGAACATCATGGACAAAGAGGTATCCTTGAGACTTGAGGCGCCAGAAATTTTTACTTGTGCCTGTTTATCAAAGGGAAGCGTATCAAAAACTGATGTTGTGCCAACAGTAATGATTAAGGACAGGGTGATAGTTCTGCTAAGCCACCTGAAAGCAATCGGAATAGAGAAAGAGGAACAGGAATAATATATTTGCTTTTGTTTTATTCAGCATTCCACTTTATCTATGGGATGAGTAGTCAGTCATGCAAGCTCCCACAGAAGACACAGGCTTGAAGTCTCAGTAACAACAAGCCTCTCAAATGTTCCAAAAAGTCAAGGCAACTGGAAATATTCAGAATAAAACTAGGTGACAGAAGATGAATAATGGAAATTACAAGATACAGAAAAATAGTCAAGAGGAACCAGGAAGAGCATCAGCATGCAGTTTAAGAATAGACACTGATGAATTTGCTCTAAATGCTACAGTAATAACTTTGCCTGCAAATATTTTCAATTTAAGGGATCTTGAAGATCATCTTAACCAGTCACCCAGAAGCTAATCTCACATGTTTACAGAGTTAACAAACAACAAAAGCAGAAAGTAAGTATGAACAGGACAAGGAATTTTATCAGCAGTACTGTACATCAAATTGTTGGCTGTGTTATCAGCTGAACATGTACATTTTATAATTTTATAATTTTTATAATTTTTAATTTTTATAATTTATAATTTAATTTTTATAATTTATAATTAGCTTTGGTATGCTTTTAAGGTGGTGGTCAACCAAACAAAAACATAATTTAGAGACACTGCTCCATTATTTACAGCCATTGCTTCCTTAGTGCTCCAAACTACAATCCTGCCTCACAGGTTAAAACCCACCAACCATCACATATTCCTATCAAAATTTATATTTCATTTTGTGAAGTTTTCTCTTCTCTATCTGCTGAACATATTATTACTTTTTTACCATTTATAATCTGCATACTGGGCCAGGAGAACCTATACAGAATATGTTACAGACAGCTCTCTGATCTGCAGTAGCCTATGGCAATGCTAGCCCCAGACTGAGGCTGGATCTACACTGACCTGTAAAAACGCTTAAAAAAAAAGTAATATAACTCTCCATGCAATTTTCCATTGGCAATGGATCACTGCGCTATAGCACCCTCTGATGTCAGAGGTTTATAATGCATTTTTTAATGTTTTAACTGACCACTGTAGATGAATCCTTAGTAATAAGGTAACAAAAGGGAGAGGCCTGAGAGTAAAATGAAGGAGCAAGTTACAGTGGTACCTCGGGTTAAGTACTTAATTTGTTCCAGAGGTCCGTTCTTAACCTGAAACTGTTCTTAACCTGAAGCACCACTTCAGCTAATGGGGCCTCCTGCTGCCGCTACACCGCCGCCACACGATTTCTGTTCTCATCCTGAAGCAAAGTTCTTAACCTGAGGTACTAGTTCAGGGTTAGCGGAGTCTGTAACCTGAAGTGTACGTAACCCGAGGTACCACTGTATTTGTAAGGAAAAATGAAAAAATATCTAGGGGAGGAACAGAAGCAGTAAAGGAAGGGCTGAAATGGCTTTGAGCAGCATGGATCAGCGTGGATGACTACAGTCTCCTGTCTCCCCCCCCCCCTCTCTCTCATGCATGTGAATGCTCAACCCTGTCCTGGGTCTCCTCGTTACCTGTAGTAAAATTGAGTTTCAGGTATAAAAACCCAAGTTCCCGACAATCTAACGAGTGAGAATCAATGGGGTATTCACAGTAAGCATATAAACCAGGGGTCGGCAACCTAAGGCCCATGGGCCACAAGCGGCCCTGGGGGGTCGTTAAACCGATCCATGGACCCCCACTGCCCACTCAGTCGGCTCCCGTGCGCCGTGCTAAACCAGCGCGGAGCAGAGTGGGGACCGCCTTCCGCGACGCTGGCTGGCTTCCCATTGGCTGCAGGAACGCACGCCTCCTCTGCACTGGAAGGAGCGCCAGAAATAGCGTTTGTGCATGTGTGTGTGCACGCACACACTCTGGCCCACTGCGGGACCGTGAACTGGCCCAAGCCACAAAAACTCTGCCGTCCCCTGATATAAACTATTGCCTGCAAATTCTGGAATAGCATTCATGTTGGCCATAGTCCTATACACACTTGTTAGGAAAAAGTTCCATTTAACTCAACTGGGCTCACTTCTGTAAGGCACTGCAATGTTTCGTAATAAAAACAAGGAGCCTTGCAGCATCTGAAGATTGTGAACTGATGGCACAAGTTTTTGTGGACTACAGTCTGCAACGTTAAGTGTAATTTTTAATTTTAAAATCTCTTAACAGATCTGCCTGCCAAAAATAGTTGCCAGGGCTGTTTAATATCTCTGTGTTTGTACACGTGCAGATATATATATGTAAAAATATTGTTTCATTAAAAGAACAATTAAAGGCTACAGCCCTAAACATAAACTGGGGAGGAAGTCACATTGGAAATTTGTTTCTGAGTAAATATGAACAGGGCTATACTGTAAACAAAGCTGTGTTTGTTTTACAGGTGCCGCCTTAAGTTCCATCATGGAACTCAAAGCTGTGTCATTCGAGTTCCCTGACAGTCTCCTATCCGTGCACTAAACAGATCCAGACCTGTTTAGCTTCTGCAAAGTTCCTGCATCAGATACTGGCAACAACTGCATCAAAACCTAAAGGGTAATCTACCTGGTCAGCAGAAAATTTAATAGTCCTGTGGAAAAAGAATAGTTTTACTCTCCCCATTGCAGTGTAGCAATGCTTAGAACTGGCATGACAGCCTTATCTTGCCTCCTGCTTTTTCGGGTTATTTTAGGCATAAATTCTAAGGCAGATAGGACATCAAGAAATAGTTATTTGCTTGTTCAGGATTTGCTTGGGAATGCATATATAACAAAATAGGTATTTGATTGCTATGGTACATTATCTTGCATTCCCTTTCAGCTCTGTTCAAAGGCACAATTGCAGTAGCTTAACTATGGCTTGGTGCAATGTCCAAGCTATAAACTATGGTTGATTACTGGCCAGCAAATCAGACTGAGAAAAATACGTTTTGAAGTAGGTTAGCAAACCGTAGTTTGGCATGATGTCTGACTTGAGAAACCATTGTTATATTCACTGTTCTGCTGCAGACAGGAGACAAGTGCGCAGGGAGACAAATAACATTTAATGAAAGCAGAAGAACTCTTAATATAGAACTTACCACTAATCAGAAGTTGGGAACCTTGTCTTTCAACCTATTGGACAATTTCAGCCTCTTATTCTGTTCGCCTTATGACTGAAAACCATGGTTGTACCACTAAACACTGATGTTAAGATTCATTCTGTTTTACTGAGGAAGCTTTAGGTGCAAACACAATTTTGATAAGAGAGCTTATTGTCCAAGAGCAAGTTCACGCTGCAGCTTGCAAGAAGTTTAGAGCAGCTATCGCTGGTGCTTTGTGACCAACAGTACCTCTCCAACTCTGATGCGTTGACTGGGAGTCTGTTTGGACTAATAAGTGATCTTTGTAAGGATCTTCCCCTGCTAACTTGTGTCCTCTCCCCCATGCTTTTCAACATCTACATGTTGCCGCTGGGACAGATCATCAGGGGGTTTGGGCTGGGTGTCCATCAATATGAAGATACCCAGCTCTACCTCTCTTTCAAATCAGAACCAGTGAAGGCGGTGAAGGTCTTGTGTGAGTGTCTGGAGGCGGTTGGAGGATGGATAGCAGCTAACAGATTGAGGTTGAATCCTGACAAGACAGAAGTACTGTTTTGGGGGGACAGGATGCGGGCGGGTGTGGAGGACTTCCTGGTTCTGAATGGGGTAACTGTGACCCTGAAGGACCAGGTGATGGGAGTAAAGCCGAATAAACATTTTGATTGACCAGGTGCGCAGCCTGGGAGTCATTCTGGACTCACACCTGTCTATGGAGGCGCAGGTCAATTCTGTGTCCAGGGCAGCTGTTTATCAGCTCCATCTGGTGTGCAGTCTGGGACCCTACCTGCCTGCGGACTGTCTTGCCAGAGTGGTACATGCTCTAGTTATCTCTCGCTTGGACTACTGCAATGCGCTCTGTGTGGGACTACCTTTGAAGGTGACCTGGAAACTACAACTAATCCAGAATGCGACAGCTAGACTGGTGACTGGGAGCGGCTGCCAAGACCATCTAACACCAGTCTTGTAAGACCTACACTGGCTCCCAGTATATTTCTGAGCACAATTCAAAGTGTTGGTGCTGACCTTTAAAGCCCTAAATGGCCTTGGTCCAGTATATCTGAAGGAGCATCTCCACTCCCATAGTTCTGCCCAGACACTGAGGTCCAGTGCTGGGGGCCCTCAGGCGGTTCCCTCGTTGCGAGAAGCCAAGTTACAGGGAACCAGGCAGAGGGCCTTCTCGGTAGTGGCACCCGCCCTGTGGAACGCCCTCCCACCAGATGTCAAAGAGAAAAACAACTACCAGACCTCTAGAAGACATCTGAAGGTAGCCCTGTTTAGGGAAGCTTTTAATGTTTAATAGGTTATTGTATTTTAGTGTTCTGTTGGAAGCCGCCCAGAGTGGCTGGGGAAACCTAGCCAGATGGGCAGGGTATAAATAATAAATTGTTGTTGTTTGTTAGTGATCAGATTCCAAGCATGTTTGTACAAAAGGACTCCAACTTAAAGATATGAAGTAAAGATACAGTAATATGTAAATTTGTCTACCTCAATCCATTCCCATTCACTCCACCCTCCCGGCTGCGAATATTCTGGATTACACACAGAACCTACCTGAAACAGCATTGTCCTGTTCTTTTCAGAGTCAGAAGGCTGGACGTGGCTTGGGGCACTTGCGTGACGTCTCCGGGATTGTGTTTTCAAAGTATTGTCATGAACCTTCCTTTGCATGACACCCGTAACACTGCTGCACCGGGATCGGAACTCCTGCTGCTCATCAAACCCTGAATCCTCCAAAATGCGCTCGGGGAAAGAGACGCGGGAGCTGGCCAAGCTGGCCAGGTTGGGCTGGCTTCCGACTATGAACATCCCGGGGCTACCACCGTTTAGGCCGTCCACCTCCTCAAACGGACTGTCCAAGGGAGAAGAGGGAAGTTCTCCATCGCACTCCATAAGATCCGTGATCGATTCCGCATTCCTCTGCTCGCTCAAGAGTTTCAGGCGCTGACGCTCATGCAGGTTGAACTTCTCGATGCAGTCATCAATCAGGCTGGAAGGCGCCTTTTTGTGTGCCACCATCACTTTGCCACAGTACAGAACCTCAAATTTCTGAGAGTTGTAGAAGGCATCTTCGCTGTCTTTGTTAGGCTTGGCGTCCTCTTTCAGGGCTGCTTTGCAAACCTGTCTTATGCTGCTGATGACATCTGGAACCTTTAGAAAAGGAGAAAGAGGATCATCATTAACAAAATGAAAACTGAAAGAAAACGGAGAACTTTTTAATAAAAAGAGAGGCGCTTCCTTTAGAAGAAGGGTGCTGTCTCTGGAGTGGAGGTTTGCCTTACACTAAGGTTACCAATGAGAGCTGGACCATAAAGAAGGCTGATTGCCGAAGAATTGATGCTTTTGAATTCTGGTGCTGGAGGAGACTCTTGAGAGTCCCATGGGCTGCAAGAAGATCAAACCTATCCATTCTGAAGGAAATCAGCCCTGAGTGTTCACTGGAAGGACAGATCCTGAAGCTGAGGCTCCAATACTTTGGCCACCTCAGGAGAAGAGAAGACTCCCTGGAAAAGACCCTGATGTTGGGAAAGAGAAGGGAACAACAGAGGACGAGATGGTTGGACAGTGTTCTCGAAGCTACCAGCATGAGTTTGACTAAACTGCAGGAGGCAGTGGAAGACAGGAGTGCCTGGCGTGCTCTGGTCCATGGGGTCACGAAGAGTCGGACACGACTCAACGACTAAACAACAAGGTTACCAGATTTTTTTCAATGAATCTGGGGACACTTTTCAACTTCCTACTAAATAGATGGATTTTGTCAGGGGGCTGATTTGTAAATCTGGGGACTGTCCCTGGGAAACAGGGACATCTGGTAACCTTACCTTACACTTGCCTTGGATGGGCGTCCAGAAAAAGGGATAACTCAGTCCTTACACAGAAGGAAGATCTTATGGAAGATTTAAACAATTACCTATAAAATGACCTGACCACCTTTTCTGGACTGGAGAGCGTGAGGTTTAGGGACTGTATGCTCTCTTTGTTTTTGCATGGATTCTAAATGGAATTCAGATATGCCCCTGTAGTTATCAATTGCTCCATGCATTCATGAACAGGACACACTAAAAAATCTAAGCATAACCTAGACAGGGAGTGCATCTCTCTTATAACCTCTCCCCCCACAAAGACACACACTTCAGTTTCGGCAGGGGACAACGACATCTACTAGAGAAGTATTTGCCAGTACTGCAAGCTTGGAGAAGAGGGTTAAGAGCACAAATTTCCTAACTGTGGTCCATGGACCACTAGAACTCCACAAACTTCATTCTGGTAGTCAGCATGTTTACATTGATTAGAATTGTATTTGACTGCTTCTTTTATTTCTTATATTACATTTTATTGATTTGCAATTTGAATTCGATGGAATGCAAACTGAAATACAATAAACTACAGTAAAAGAAATGAAAGAAGTAATAAAATATAATTAAAAACCATACAGCACCTAGCAGACCACATTACAATTGCTACAATAGGCAGAAAAATGGCTAACTGGTTTGCCAAGAACAGTTTAAGCAATTCTACCAACACTTCTAATCACATGTGTTCAAGCCCTAGAATCCTCAGAAACCACATTCTCCATCATGACTATTAAGCATAAAAAGCATCCTTTCTTACGACAGTAGAATTTGTGCAACAATTTCAAATTTCAAAGACTTGAGTATGGATAAGAAATTTGTTCATTATAAAGGTGACTTTCTACTTGAACTTCCAACATCAGCTTGATCTCACAGGTTTAGAAAAAATACAACCCAATAGTTCATTTATTTACAGTGGTACCTCGGGTTACAGATGCTTCAGGTTACAGACTCTGCTAACCCAGAAATAGTACCTCGGTTTAAGAACTTTGCTTCAGGATGAGACCAGAAATCGTGCTCCTGCAGCGTGGTGGCAGCAGGAGGCCCCATTCACTAAAGTGGTGCTTCAGGTTAAGAACAGTTTCAGGTTAAGAACAGACCTCAGGAACAAATTAAGTACTTCACCTGAGGTACCACTGTACTTTGAGCGTTGACCTATCAAAGGAAAATATGGCATGCTCCTATAGTATAAAAATTCTCCATTTGGAGTTTGAATACATACAATTTTTGGAGAATTCAAGCAACCATGGTAGGTGGTGGTGGGAATGGACAAGGTAGGGCAGCCAGTTTTCATTTGATGGAATACGCTTTACAGCAGCACAAAACCACCACTGGATGCAAGCTTATGTTGACCACCATATCCATTTGGGATACAGAAAATGGGAAATACATATTAATACAATACTTCAAGTCAAGAAGCCTGTGAATATTATTAGTTCTGCCACACATCTCACATATAAAAAGCTGAAGCTATTCTGCTAGTAAATTTCCCCCGAAAGATGAGATGCTATACACATAACACACTAGCTGCATGAATATTTTCTTTATGAATTTTTTAGGTAAGCGCTTAAGATTTAGTAAGCTAGAAGCTTCTCCTATTCCATATGTAACAAAGTGGTACCTTGTTATTAGCATTTCAGCAGAACAGTGAAGGCATTCTCAAAGTTCTACAGAACTCCAGAAACAGAAAGAGGACTTTATTTAGAAAGACTTTCTTCCTCTGCAAGGAAAAAAAGTCTCTCTTGCTACAGAATTGGCAGCTATTTCGCGGCATTTCCTTAGACACTCTGTTCACAGCAACAGTTGCATGGTTTTTCAAGGAACAGTCATTACAGATTCAAAAGCAGAGTGTTTCCTGATATTTAAAACACAGGAAGCACATATGCTGTCAAGCATTTATCTATCTACAGGCCCTTTTAGTTGCATTCTTAAAACTATAAAATTAAAACTAAACTAGAGGAGTCTGACTCACATAAGCAGACTAAAGTTTAAGTATTTTGCAGGTATAAACATGGATGGATTGTAAACTATGGGTAATATATTGTATCATGCACACAGATGTTTAAAATTCTCCTTAAATTGTTCACATGTGAGTATCTCTGAAATACATAAATCCAAGTGTTATTACTTTATTTCTGTTTACACTCAAGTAAACACTGGAGAATGGTGCTAACTGATGCAAAGAGCCCTCACTTCGGATTACATGATTTTATAAACATTAACTCAAACTTCAGCTTAAAAGCATTATCCAACCGTGACTCTGCTTCCAAGATCAAAGTGGAAAGTCTGCCATCTACTCATTAAGTGTTATTATATTGATCATAAAGATGCACATAAAGTAGGTAAAAAATATTCTTATTTCTGTGAGCAAGCATAAACAAGCTTTGTATCTAAAAGAGCAGGTTTATTGATTGCTCAAGACTGCAGTTGCCAAGGGATGTATTACTTTGCTCTATGAAGAGGCAGGTGCAATTTAGAAGATTTTGAATTCAAAGCTATTGGGGCACCGAGCTTGTTTAGCAGCCTCTATTTATTGAGAGCACAACCTGTAGGAGATAGCAGGCTGGAGAGAGAAAGAAGCAAAAAATCAATGGTATTGATGCATCAGGTTTGGACCAAATGGATTTTTGGTACGACATCAGCTTTGCTTAGGAGACCGGAGAAGAAAGAGCAAGAAAGACCCATAGATAAAGGCTCTTCTTTTTGCTAGGGCAAACTTGACTCACTTGGATGATGTAGACATGAGAGGAATCTTTCCACTGGCTTCCCAGAAGTCGCCTTGGCCAAGCTGATCTCAAAAAAGAAGGGCAGTTGCTGGAGGAAGGCGAACCAAGATGCAGGAATTACAACAGATACATGCAGACCAACTGCAAACTGTGAACACAGAAGCAACGCTCAAACATGGCGGAAGCGTTCTGAACATACATTCATGACCCAGAGCACATACATTCTTGACCTTGTATGTTTAGTGCACAGTGTGCAAGTTCCATCAATTTATGCCAAATTTCCAGTCACATCCATTCCTATTTATAGGGGTTGGGGTGGCGGCAAACAATTATTCTCCATTGGCTCTTCTTAACCTCTCATCAGCTTTAGCTAGAGTAAATCACAATTGTCTTGCTTACAGCATCTTGTGTTGAACCCTCCTCTCCCATTACATGAGCACTGAGGTTTGTCCTGATCTGTGTACAAAACACTCAACAACTTTATTCTGTCAATCCCTTTTCACACCAAAGTGTTTCGAAGCAATTTACATAACAGAAACAACAAGAAAATACCCCGTAAAATCAAATAAAAAAGAGCAGTGAAAGAGGACCTAAAGTGCTCATCCAAAATATATATATGAAAGGAATGATATACATAAACATGGAAGAAAAAGGGAGAGAAATATAATCAAACATTAAAAGGAAGGAGAAGGTGGAAAGGGGGCAATATTACAAAACTCTCCTGCAGTTTTATTCTAACTTGTCTGCCAACATTACAAGTGAAGCAGATAATATAACTCTTATAGTCAGTCTGGGACTTGTTGCAGCTTTGATGGATTTCCACCCTTCATTCTTCCCATCAAAGGATGGAATCCAGATGGAAATGACTATCAATATGGCATCTTTGTAACTCCAACCGCAATGTTGATGCACAACACTATGCCAGCCTGAAGGAATGAGATCATTGCAACCAACTAAATCTTGCTGTCGGATACTGCCATAATAACCATCCTCGCATGTATTTCTTGCACCAAATCAAATTCTAGCTTTTATATTTATTTACTGCACCTGTGGCAAGTATTTTCAAGTTTACTTCAGCAACATAAAGCCCCAACTCTCGATGAAGTGCTAAACCACTCTAGGATGGACCACATTTGACAGCGGCTGGGTACTTTTGTAAAAAAAAAAATTCCCTGCGCATGCTAATTCAGTGTCAGGGAAAAGGGATTTAGCCTAGCCTTCCTCCTGACATGCTTAATAACCACGTGCAGGGAATTGCTCCAGAGGTAGTTTTATGGGGTGCAGTGTGGTTTTAGTGGGGTGGATATATTGTGGATAATAAGAATAATATTAACTTGTATGTAACTCTCCCAGGTGCCTCAGACTGCACCTCCAGGCAAGCAGGCTCTTTTCAAGATATGTCAGAACAGGTGAGCAACATATACTGGGGAGTGAAATATCTCCAGAGCAGGAATCTAGGTCAGAGATAGGAATTGCCATGCCTGTATTTACTCAGTTAAGCTTCAATAAATATCTGGAATCATGTGAAACACAGAAACACCCACAAACTCCTAACAGTACAAGTATATACAATTACATAAGGATATCACCCCCAACCTCAAGATCCTTCTTGAAGTGTGAATGTTTGTGGCACAATGTGCAAAGGTCCCGTCCCCATGTAGCCTCATCCTGATAAATAGCAAGTTTATCCTTCACCATTAACAAATGAACTACACATCTCTAGCACAGATTCTCTATCAGCCGTTATTCTCCCCAAAACCACATTCCAGAATGTCTCTGCTGAAAACATTTCTGCTTCTGTTTAGGAGGAAAATAGGCCAGCCTCAGCTTTTGCAATCAATATTACTTCTCATTTTCTGAGCTCTGCATCTATATTTGAAAACTTAATGTTCCACTACCATATCAACACAGACTTCCTCCCTCGTAATGATCTTTTGAAGAGGCTGCTATATTACAACACACAACCCTCAACACCTGCTAGGAATCCATTAAAATTATACTTGTGTTGGCAGCAATTATTGAAGACAAGACGTAAGAAGTAAAGGCAGAAGAACTTCATGCCCAAAATATAACTGAGTGACAAAGCGTAATCTTCATGAACCAAGATAATCCAACACATTTGCTTCCTTTATGGGCATATAACTTCTTTTGCTTCCACACCAACCCCTGATATTGTCACCCTGTTCACTCATTTTTAAAGAGGACTCCACAAAACACAAGTGGCGCATTTTAATTCTGAGCATTTTAATTCTGAGGTAGATTTCTTCATCGTAAGTTCAATAAACAAGCAGGCCAGAGTTAAGACACACACAAGCCCTCCAGGCGAGCGCAGTCCCTGGTACAGTTTCCTGTTTATTTCAGCTTTATTTCCGAACCCAGTCCTAGCAATATGAAAACTAGTCTTGAACCGCTGGGCAAAGCGTTTCTGTTTACCTAGCAATTTGTGTCTGACGTACTTTAAAACGCTGCCCTCTGCGTAACCCAAAGTAGGAATGTGGGCATAGCTGTCTACAGAGTTAGGTCTGCAAGAACTTGTCTTGCACACATTTTAATCAAGGTGATTTTATCTGTGGCCTTGAAAGACTGGCTGTTCTGGCTCGTCTCCAGATTTAAAAAAAATACAGGTATGTGCAGTGGAGCTTCAATTAATGGATACTATAGGAATGCAGGTTGTTTCCAGTTCCAAGAGGTTCCTGCCTCCAAAAGGTTTTTCCTGCATAAACCCCCTGGCAGGTCGTGGTGTCCTTCAGTGAACCCCAAAGTTTTCCACTAACTGCCACCCAAGCAATTCAATTGCGAGATATGGCCACTGACCAACTGAAGAAAGTTTACTGACAATATGGAACAATCACTTCCCGGCTGAAGAATGATCATACATTTAAGCACCACCAGAGCATAACTTAGGCCCATTCAGTTCTACAGAGATGAGTTTTCAGGAAAAGTAGAAAAGGCTTTGCAGAGAAACTAGCATGTAGGGATTGGCATTAGTGAGCAGTGAATCAGAGGCGTGTGTTTTTCTGCTGCTCATTTTCTCGTGGCAATTATCCTTTGCACATTTATGGAGCAGTGAAACCTCCTCCTTCTTTTTGCATCCATGTAACATGTGTTGCACATTTAATAAGTTAATGTTTTCAAGCTTTGTGAGGCTTGAAAAGGAAAGAACCTAAATCGGAACATGGAACTGACTAAAACGACCAGCTCCGACTATTGCTCCGCTGCCTAATACTGTCTGAAACCAAGAGAACTATTCTGAGTGCCTAATAGGGCTCAAGGCTTGAATCTGGCAAATTTTTTTGGTCCTCTTTGCCACTGAACAAACTGCTTTAGGACCCAAGGAAGTTTTGAAGGCATTTGCAAAATGGGATTGCAGGTTACTGTGAAAAAACAATGCAAAATCCTACTGCGCATGTCAAAGCTCTTGGGCACGCCTAATGCAACTGTCTGGATCCCAGCCATTACATTTAATCCATCTTGCAAATATACAAAGCACCCCGCTTCATAACTTATGAAGCCAACTTTCAACCAAGTTACTCATACAATTCCCACATCAAGATGATTTGGTTCCTGGCCTCAAATGCCTGCATCCAGCAGGATAATTAATCTGATTTATTGCTCTTCAGAGTCTTAACGTTTTCTCCTACTAACAAGAACTGAACTATATAAGGTTAATTAGTTTTCCCATCAACAGCCTTTTAACTTTCATCAATCACTTCCCTTTTTTTTTTTTTAAGCAACATCGCTTCTGGGAAAAGAACTGTAGAAGACAATAACTTCTAGGGCAAAAGGCAACAGAATCCTGACATTTTTGAATGACCAAGCGGAAAACTGACCGTTAAACTCAGAAGGCCAAACATTCCTCAAGTATTTTCTTTGCCAGAACAGAAACCAGGATGTAAGTTTCGTTGCTTGTGCACAACATTTCATAATAACATCTCCCACTTCAACACTAGCTGTTATGCTTAAACAATCACCCAGATTTTGCTTTAGAAACATCCTGCTCTCAACCAGGGCTGTACAACAAACAAACAAACAAACCAATGACATCTAGTTTCAATTTTATTTAATAGCAATCTGGTAGGGTAAAACCAGGGCTTTTTTTCTGACCGGGACTCAGTTTTGGCACCTCTCAGGTGAGCGCTATTACCATTATAAGAGAACAAGGGAGATGTTCATGGTTTGTTCTGGCCTCTCTTTTTTCTAGAAAAATAGCACTTGATGAACTATTTCCTTAAGCACAGCTTTCTTCAGTCCTGTTTGGTGCCATTGCTTCTACTGGTGGTAGCTATGATATCATAAGTTTTCAACACAAAGTGCTGAATTAATCACAGAGTGATTTCAGCCAAACGGGGATCACACAAATGTATAATTAAATTTACATGGATTACATCACTGAGGCTAATGAAGTCAATTGAGCGAAAGGGAAAGGGAAGATCAAAATGTTCCTTTCCTTAGCAAGGAATATAAAAACACACACCAGTTTTTTCTTCCTTTCACACATTGTTACAGCATTAACAAGGAATATATTAAACATAAGCAAAATAAGCTGTTAACGCCACCAAAAAAACTTACCAAAAGGATAAATCTAGTAAGTCAGAAAAATGTCAAGCTATAAAAGGACACATCTATTGTCATATACAGTACTTTGTCGTCATGAAGTTCATAAACTGACAATGTCAACTCCGTAATTCCTGAATTAACAATCTAATACTAAATTTGGCCTTCACTCTGAAGTGTGTTTCAAAGCAGTTTCAAGAGAAACTACTTGAAAACACACTTCAAAGCAGTGTTAGAAACTCAGATATAGAAGCTAATAGCCAAATGGCACTTTAAACCTTGGTTACGGTTGCCACAAAGGAATGTCTAGGTGGCATTGTTGTAATCATGAAATTTTTTCTTATTACAGTGGTACCTTGGTTTTCGAACATCTTGGAAGCTGGATGTTTTGGTTTTCAAACGCTGAAAACCCAGAAGCAAATGCTTCCATTTTCTAATGCGCCATGGAAATTGAACGGCTTCTGCTGCGTGTAAAAGGTAAAGGGACCCCTGACCATTAGGTCCAGTTGTAACCAACTCTGGGGTTGCGGCGCTCATCTCGCTTTATTGGCCGAGGGAGCCAGCGTACAGCTTCCGGGTCATGTGGCCAGCAGGACTAAGCCGCTTCTGGCGAACCAGAGCAGCGCACAGAAAAGCCGTTTACCTTCCCGCCGGAGCGGTACCTATTTATCTACTTGCACTTTGACGTGCTTTCAAACTGCTAGGTTGGCAGGAGCAGGGACCGAGCAACAGGAGCTCACCCTGTTGCGGGGATTCGAACCGCCAACCTTCTGATCGGCAAGTCCTGTGCTCTGTGGTTTAACCCACAGTGCCACCCGTGTCCCTCTGCTGCCTGTACAGTTTTTCCAGTTTTCTGCAGGCCGCCCTTTGCACCTCGGTTTTCGAACGTTTCGGAATTCAAATGGTCTTCTGGAATGGATTACGTTCAAAAACCAAGGTACCACTGTATTATTATTATTTTCATTCCTACACCACTTTATATTTTAAGGGGGATCTCTCCGTGTTTTACAACACATTAAAACATCAAGTAGAACAATCCAGAATAAAACAAATTCAAGCTTCAAGGAAAATATTTCAGATGGAGTCTGTCACAGCCTCTTAACCTCCCTGACAGGGTCATTGTAGGGAGAAACTGAGGAGGGGGATGAACCATGTGGTTCTTGGAGGAAAAGTTGGGATTTAAATGCCATAAATGAGCTCTTCTGCTTACCTGCTTAAGAAAGCTGGAGGGGCCAGCCAGGTGGAGATCTCATTGCAATCTTGGCATCCAGAGATCTCCATGTGGTTGAAACTGGACCAGCACCAGTTGTAAAACAGGCCTAATGCCTGGGAATTTCTAGCACTGGCTGAGAGACATCGCCTTTGAAATGCACTTCCAGGTTTCTCTTGAAACCACTAGGAAACACTCTTCAAAGTGAAGGCTGCACACCTATACCTGCCTCCCACCTGATGTCTTATGTGATGTCAAGGATGTGGTAGGGAGCCACGGTTGGGAAGAAACAGACTCACAGGTCAAATAGGGACGTCTGCTGGGCCTGCGGGTTGTGGCTTCCTCACCCTTGTACAAAAGAGATGCTTTGATAATTATATCCCACCATTTTCAGTAGAGCTTAAGAGCTTATTAGTCCCTTTCCTTAAGGTCACTCCAATGTCAGTGCTGAGGAGCCGCTATTTTGCCACACCTCAAAACGAGTTATTCTTGGAAATTAACATATGGCAAGAAACTGCACTGTAAACACTGTAATTCTGTTCATTCCCTGAAGAAAGGAGTTCCTTCCCAAGTAAAGTTACGAGGCTTAATAAACCAACAGTGTTTTGCAATTATGCGGTCTACTTTCCTTCCTCATCCGGACCACAAGCAATAAAACACTCAGGTTTACATAATAACTGAACATATATTTTCATATATGGCAGTAAAATGGAAGATGAGAAGACGAGGGCAAAACCGATCTGACCAGCTTTGGACTGCGGCTACAGCAAAGTGTCAACGTTTATTTCAGAACATTCTCATCTGCATCAAAGTAGTATTATTTAGTTTAGACAGGGTGAACTATTTATTTTCAAGAAAATTGGTCCTTGCAGAGAATGGATGCTCTATCAGGTACACAGGTCTTGCTCAAATTTGTGAAAATAAGTGGTCTTTAACAGCCGCCTGGTGTACAGAATTAAGCAAGCAAAACTTTTTCTTAGTACTTTGGTCTTGATGGAAGAGCTACTCGTGACACTCCTCAGCTTTACCTAACGTCCTCCATTTTGAATAGATGGTTCTCCAGTTTACAGAGTGAAGTGCTTCTATTAATTCTCTCGAGTCCCATAAGTGGTCCATGCTGCATAGGATTGGGAGTGGGGTAGGGGTGGAGAACAGGAGGTTGCTTGAGAAGAAGTCATCCAAAACCTCCTGAGGCAGGCTGAGTTCCTTGGCACACTCCCTGGATCCTGGCATTTGCCCATGCCAGGAATAACAAAGTGTTGCAGCAGCTCAAGACTAAGCAAGTGTACTATGGGCTGCGATCCACTGCCTTAGGTGCGTGCCAAGAAGAACATCGGCTGCTTTATTTCTAGAACAGTATTGATGGATCTTCAAGACTGTAGGGACGTTGGCTTAGGTGGGTCAGTCCTCTCACATTGATGGGACAGAGAGTATCCATATTGATTGCAGATTTTTTTATTTTAAAGAAATCACATTTGTGAAATAAAGAAACCAGCAAGGCCAAGCAATTCAACAGATCATATCATAATGTGATGTGCCTACTACTAAACACAAACAAAAACAGGATCAAACCAAGATGTTTCCAAGATTCGGTCAGCGTGGGTGACCCATTCCAGATCCACTAGTGGGAAATAAGCATAGCAAAGTGAATAGTCCAATATGCTTTAAGAGTCACAATTACTTTCAGTAGAGGCCATTTCTAGTCTCTGTTCAAACCAAGAACCACAGGGCCTATCCGCTGAGGAAGTCCGACTTAGTAACTTTAGAAACTTTTGGCAATTTTAAAGTCTGCTACAGAAGCGGCCTGGGATATTGAAATACTCCCCTACTGTTTTCAAATATTTTCAGTGCCTGATTTATGCCATGGTTGTTGGGCTTACACTACTTATCTTTTTTTTTGTTGGGGGGGGGGGGGAATATCCAGTCTGCTCTGTCTGAAGCCACACAACTGATTATACTAAAGTTTCTTAAGGCAAGCTTCCTCAAGATTGGGGGGACTCTGCCCCTTCCTCACATACTTTTTTTTTGGGGGGGTAAGCTGCCATCAGTCCCACAGAGTTGGTGCGTATGGTGCCAATCTGCTTCTACCCAAGTCTTCCCAAGCTGCTTCTCCTCCTCTTCCAACTGTGGCTGCTAAACCATGTCTGGTCATAGATCCTGATGGAACCAAGGGTGCCATGACAGTAATTACACAATACACAATCTCACCACTGATTTACCTACTTGCAGCTACACATTAGGTTTATTTCCTCCATCTACACACCCCTTATCAATTTCAGCTTGGTCCTTGGCTGAAGCATCAACACAAGACTTATTATACACACAGAATTGCATTGAACTCAAGAGGTCTGCGGAGGCTTTAACTACTTACAAAACTTAGACCTTTTGCATGAAGGGGCTATTGCCAGGGTACAGAACATGTAATTCAAGGAGCGCCCATCAGGGTGGCATACAGATTCCAATTAGTGCTGCAGCTATAGAACAAACACTGGGCTACACAGCAGACTTGAACATGCTGCCTGCAACGATAAGGCATAAAATCCATTAACGCTTGCACGTTACCCTAGAGTAATGCTACTGACATGAAAGTGTCACCAGAAGCCCATTAAGCTGCCTGTATTCACATTTCTTCCCTTCCCCAGTAACTAAACAGGGAGAAGAATGATGAACAGCTACTGCATGCTTTGATAAATCCTAGATCTCTGGTGTTTCGAAACTTGGTGGCTCGCAAAATCTTGTTTACCATATTAGTAAATGTTTGAAGATTGCTGCAGTTTAGAACAGCGGTGCTCCACACATATTCAGAGGAAGATTTTCACTGAGAAGCCTCAGAAAGGACCAGGAGCAACAGATACAAGTTCTGCAAGGAACAGCTTTGTTACTGATCTTCCCCCTACAACACGTCCCTCCCACAGCTCATGCAATGTGATAGACAGCCCCAACAAGCCAGGAGGACAATGCACCGCATAAACTGAGTGTGCACTTCAAACTATGGTTGCCAGACGCCCCCGGATTTACAAATCTGTCCCCGGACAAAACCCATTCCTGGAACGTCCCCGGATTTATATTTTAAGTGTTGTAGATGTACATTTATTAGTAGGGAATGAATGTTGTGTGATTGGTTCAACGGCACAAGACACATCATATGGGGACTTCCAGCGAGGCAAAATGGCGGGCGCCATGGCAGCAAGCCACTCCTGAAGCTAGCCAGAGACAACTGCGCTACCAGGCTGGCTCCGGGCTGCTGAGGCTGCTGGCACTGCTGAGGGGAAACTGGGGGTGCCTGGTGCGTCAACTGGGGGAACCACTGACACACCCCCGCATGACCCAAATTGAGCCGGGCGTGAGAGCGCCCGGCCAACTGCCCAGTGGTGCTCCAGCGCCAGGAAAACCCTGGAGCCGATGCAGGGAGAAGGAGGAGAGGAGAAGGAGAAGGAAGAGAGAGAAAGAGGAAGGAGAAAAAAGAGGGGAGCCCCAAACTTGTCGTGTCACCGCCACTGAGGAGGAGAGGCAGGAGAGCACCGGGAGGGCAAGGACACGTGGCCGAGCCCAGGCCTGACCCGAGCCTGCTCCACGGTGGCTAACGCTCCAAGAGAGCAGGCTGGGGCCCAGAGGAAGGCCACGAGACAGAGGAGACCACAGAAGAGAAGATATTACTACTTCTTTTTTAAATAACTTTTTTCTATCTCTCTTTTTTTTAAAAAAAAAGTGTCCCCAGATTCTTTGAAAAAAAATCTGGTAACCTGAATTCAAACACTTCCTAGAATCCAAAGCAAGATGTGCAAGTTTGGTCTCTGGGGCCAGGTTCCTCGTGAGACAAGTTTATATACGAAGGGTTCCCCAAAAGTTTCTGAAGCCAGCACCACTCCAAAAGAAGAGCACCATATAAAAGGGATGGCTAAATTTAAATGTTTTTCCTTTACCTGCCATTGACAGGGGCTATAACAGCATTAAACATGGCACTTGCAATGACACCAACTCCAATTGTAAGATAGATGCAGTTATGTACTCTCAGAGTGAGAGAGAGTAGCCATCGAAGCAGCTATATTCCTATCACTAAAAAGGAAGAAACTAGTCATTGCAAAACTTGCTTTGATTTCACTCATTTACTCAAGGAAAACAGAAAAGCTTAGCTTTATTTTATTCCCTTTCAGGTTTGTTCATACTAATGCTACTTCCTGAAAAGCCAGTACTACTTAAATATTGCCAGAATTGAGACCCAAACCTTGACATTACTCCCAATCACATAAAACGTACAAGGCCCCTTTTCTATATTTATTACAAACAAGGATATCTAACTACAAGTTTCCAGAAATGTGAAAAGTTGCATTTGCCACTTTAAATGTGCCCTCGGTTAGACTTATTTATGATAAATCATTCCAAGGCTGCAGAAAAAGAACCAGAGCTATGGAAACTTATTTTAGCTAAACGTTTTATTCTGTATCTGGTTACAAACTGAAATACAGCACAAGATACCATGCTAAAAAAGCCAGAAAGCAAAGGATGTTGTATCCGAAGTAGAGTAAGGCAGAACACATTTCAGAGTTGCTAGGATGGAGACTACAAACAGAAAAAGTATTTAAACCATATGGGAAGTTTTCTAGTCCAGCTCTTAAGCAGCAAGATGACTGAAGCAATTAAGCTACCCAACATACAGGGGTGGCCAAATGATTCAGTAAACAAGGCCAGCTGCTCAAGTGCTTCTGCAAGCAATGAGATGTCCAGAAATCAGCAGGTCAACGTTTTCTCTGTACGGAATGAAACATCATCACCAAATAATTTCTGCACATCCAGCTGTTGTTGAAGACACAGCCACAAATAACGGTAAGAATCAGCTAATTCTATTAACCCGCTCCCACTCTGGCAGCTCAGCCTTACGCATGTTGAATCAAAAGAAACTCCCAATGAGTTCAGCAGGACTTACTCGCAAGTATGTGTGCTGAGGCCTGCATTTTCTTTTTCAGCAAATGAAGTTTACTACATCCTAAAGAGAACCACCGCACATAAACCACTGAATTCTTAACCTGACTTGCAGACGTTCCATGATTAATCACCATTTTATTTTTTGCTTCAAATATATGGCAGAGCAGCTTTGCTGTAAAGTTGGACAGTGTATTTCCACCTTTTAAAAACAGATCCCAGATTGATTTCCCCCTCCTAAAATACGCAGTCTATCCAGGGCTACAACACTGCACATCATATCCTGCCTGGATCCTTGAAATACAGAAGCCCTCTGTTCTTCACACTATTGTTTCTACATGCCAATCATTGTCTTAATTAGTACTGCCAAGAGAAAGTTAATTCTTAATCCCAATGGGCCCATTAAATCCCATTACATCACCATGACTTTCAGTTGTCCCTCAAAGCAAGGTTGATCCTACACAGTCTGCAAGCTATCACAGCTTTCCTCCCTGTTTTTGCACCACTGAGTATCCACTTGCTTTATCAGTTCAAGATGTGCCACTCCAAATTGTGGGGTATCATTCACCACTAGGAGTATCTTTTACATAACACTGGTCCTGAAAGACCTACATTGGCTCCCAGTACGTTTCCGAGCACAATTCAAAGTGTTGATGCTGACCTTTAAAGCCCTAAACGGCCTCAGTCCAGTATATCTGAAGGAGCGTCTCTACCCCCATCGTTCTGCCCAGACATGGAGGTCCAGCACCGAGGGCCTTCTGGCAGTTCCCTTGCAGCGAGAAGCAAAGTTACAGGGAACCAGGCAGAGGGCCTTCTCGGTACTGGCACCCGCCCTATGGAACGCCCCCCTACCCCCTACCAGATGTCAAAGAGAACAACAACTACCAGACTTTTAGAAGACATCTGAAGGCAGCCCTGTTTAGGGAAGCTTTTAATGTTTCATAGACTATTGTATTTTAATATTTTGTTGGAAGCTGCCCAGAGTGGCTAGGGAAACCCAGCCAGATGGGGAGGGTATAAATAGTAAATAAATAATAAATTATTATTATTATTATTAAATCTAAAAACAACCACCACCACCAAACTAGCTCAGAACAAAAGACTAAATTATAGAGACATATGTTCAAATCCTTACTCACTCAAGTTAAGGTTGGAAGAAATCCCGTTTCTGAAACAGGAGGGCACTTGCATGCAGAATGAAGGGCGTGCCTCTTAAAAAATACTTTTTTATTGTGCATTTTTTTTGTTAACAAAACAAATAACAATACACTAGATATACATGAACAGCTACATCAGGCAATGTCATCAAAAGACGTGCATACTTTGTCCAAGAGCATTTCAGATTGTTCCATGTGTGGACATGCCTTCCACATAGTCTCATGATATGGACATTTTTATTGGCATCCTGCTTTATTTTGCAACGGCATGCCTCTTTTCAAAAAGCTCAGAAGCAGCAGGCGTACGTAATTCGTACTCTAGTATGTAAGCCACTTGAGAAAGACCAGGTGGAAGAGTGTAATGGAAGCTGATTTATGTACAGAGATGTCATCAGAGGCACATAATTCAATCGCAGAGGGGGGTACCATTTCAAACATTTCGCAAGGACTACCAAGAAGGAATCCCAATGGCAAAGATCTGGGTCAAGCGATCAGGGAAGCAGATAGGTCAACCAATGGATTTTACAAACACTGGGCCTAGACCAAGGTTTCCCAAACTTGGGTCTCCAGCTGTTGTTGGACTACAACTCCCATCATCCCTAGCTGGCAGAACCAGTGGTCAGGGGATCTTTGGCCCTCCAGATGCTGAACTACAACTCCCAACAGCCCCAACAAGCATGGCCAATGGCTAGGAATGTCAGAGTTTGTATTTCAGCAACATCAAGAGAGCCAAGGGTTGGTTCCCCACATCTGATCTACAGGGAGAGGGGGAATCTAGGCTAGCCACACAGAAAAGAGGGCAAGATGTAATTGTTGTGAGAAGTACCCTTGCTGAAATTCCCTCTTTTCCACACTGCCAAAGGTACGAGGGCCCCGTCTTCTTCTTTTAACCGGACACTATATATTAGGCTCCTGCCAACCTAGCAGTTCGAAAGCACATCAAAGTGCAAGTAAATAAATAGGTACCACTCCGGCGAGAAGGTAAACGGCGTTTCCGTGCGCTGCTCTGGTTCGCCAGAAGCAGCTGTCATGCTGACCACATGACCTGGAAGCTGTACGCCGGCTCCCTCGGCCAGTAAAGCGAGATGAGCGCCGCAACCCCAGAGTCGGTCACGACTGGACCTAATGGTCAGGGGTCCCTTTACCTTTTATATATTAGGCACCCTACAGACATGGAGAAAATTGTACCTTCAAGTGGTGTGGAAAGGGATAAAGGGTAAAGGGACCCCTGACCATTAGGTCCAGTCATGACCGACTCTGGGGTTGCGGTGCTCATCTCGCTTTACTGGCCAAGGGAGCCCCGCGTACAGCTTCCGGGTCATGTGGCCAGCATGACTGAGCCGCTTCTGGTGAACCAGAGCAGTGCACGGAAACGCCGTTTACCTTCCCGTCGGAGTGGTACCTATTTATCTACTTGCACTTGACATGCTTCCGAACTGCTAGGTTGGCAGGAGCAGGGACCGAGCAACGGGAGCTCCCCCCGTTGCGGCGATTTTAACCGCTGACCTTCTGATCGGCAAGTCCTAGGCTCTGTGGTTTAACCCACAGCGCCACCCGTAAGAAGTACTCTTGTGGAAATTCCCTCTTTTCCACACTGCCAAAAGTATGAGGGCCCCGTCTTCTTCTTTTAACCGGACACTATATTATATTAGGCTCCCTACAGACATGGAGAAAATTGTACCTTCAAGTGGTGTGGAAAGGGATACAGACACTTAAAAGGGACACACAAATGGAATAACTTCTAGTGCTGAGCTGCAGACTCTGTTTTCAGCAAGCTAACTCATGCATGCCCATTTCTAATTAAAGCAAATAGGCTACTTGGAAGTATGCATTTCTGGCCTACTTTTTTTAAAAAGAACAAGTATTAGGGTGATAGAGCTGGGGTGTCGAGTGTCATCTCATCTCGTGGCTCTAAATAGGACTTTAAGCAGCAGCAGCAACTAAAGATAGCCACAGTTGCAGTATAAATATCATCAATGGAATTATTTTACCAGAGTCATCTTGCAGGCTGGGGCGAACTTGTTGATGTAAGAGTTGTTTTGGAAAAGAAAATTCAGGTCACTCCGACATTTACGCTTAGGGGTGTAGCATTCACTTGATTCGCTGGTTAATCAATCAAGGCTTCGATCCAATGCACATTTACCTAGGAGTAAGCCCTCTTGGATTTCAGAATAAACACATTCGTAAGGCTGCTACTTGACAAAAATCCAATTGTCCGGATTATTTTAGTTGCTGATTTCTATATAAATAAATCATTCTGCTTATATAAACTGAAGGTGGCAAGTACCATCTTAAAAACTGTTTCCTCTCTCCTTCCACACAAAAGAAGGTTAGTCAGATGCAAAGGGAGAAAGCATATGTGCACTTTTCATAGCTCCTTGACAAACTGCAACTGCTCAAATTCTTTCTTCTACACCATTATTAAAGCTGCAGGAGCTTTTTCCTCCATTGCAACTGGTTATCCGCCACACAGAAGGAATGCATTTTCTGATAATGCCTTTGACAGCAATGTACAAATAAAAATGAAGATTTTTTTTCTTGCTGCAAAAATTCTTTTTTTACTTATATGTATTCAAACTGACTGATTAATGCACTAAAATCTACACTCAGACCTGGGAATGAGCCCAATTAAATTCAATGGAGTTTACTTCCAAGTAGACACCCATAGGATTGCGCTGCACCTCTTCTGTAACAAGCTAGCAACCCTACTTATTTCCTAATATAAAAAGCCGTGTAGTGGAAAATATTGAACATGAGGGTTTGAGAAATCCTTCAGAAATTTGGAACAATTAAAAAGTTATTTTGATTATCAACGGTGTTTGTTTTTTGCCTCTGGCTCTCGAGTCGTGTGCCAGGGAAATCTGGGATTCCTCCGTGAGATCAATAGTGGCATGGGAGCATTGCTGAAAGGCATCTTGGCCACAGTTCCTGATCTCACTTTGCAACATAAAGCCCCAGGCGAGTGCTGGGAAACAGGCTGGGGCAATGCTCTCCATGAGCAAAGAGCACACCCTGAAAACATGGACCAGAATATTCTGAAATGTGCAGAGTCCTGGAGCCACCACACAGAGGTTTTTCATAAGACGAGACACTGTGGGAATGGCTCCCTGAAGGTGGAGAGCTAGAAAATGATGGACTACAGTGGTACCTCGGGTTAAGTACTTAATTCATTCCGGAGGTCCGTTCTTAACCTGAAACTGTTCTTAACCTGAAGCACCACTTTAGCTAATGGGGCCTCCTGCTGCTGCCACGCCGCTGGAGCACGATTTCTGTTCTCATCCTGAAGCAAAGTTCTTAACGTGAAGCACTATTTCTGGGTTAGCGGAGTCTGTAACCTGAAGCATATGTAATCTGAAGCGTATGTAACCTGAAGTACCACTGTACTCCAATGTTAAACACTAATTAAACTTCTTCTTCTTCTTCTTCTTCTTCTTCTTCTTGTTACAGTGGTACCTCAGTTTCTGAACATCTTGGAAGCTGAATGTTTCAGTTTTTGAATGCCAAAAACCCGGAAGTAAATGCTTCCGTTTTCAAACGCACCTCAGAAGTCGAACGGCTTCTGCAGCACGTACAGTCATACCTCATGTTACGTTTGCTTCATGTTACGTTCTTTCAGGATACGTCCCGCGGCGACCCGGAAGTACCGGAAAGGGTTACTTCCGAGTTTCGCCGCTTGTGCAGGCCCGCAAAATGATGTCACGCGCATGTGCAGAAGCGGCAAATCGCAACCCGTAGATGCACCGCTGTGGGTTGCACTCTTTTCATGTTGCGAATGGGCCTCCGGAACGGATCCCTTTCGCAACCAGAGGTACCACTGTACATGTTTTTTTTTCTTTTCAGTTTTCTGCAGACTGCCCTTTGCGCCTTGGTTTTCGAACGTTTCAGAAGTCGAACGGTCTTCCAGAATGGATTACGTTCAAAAACCAAGGTACCACTGTATTGTTATTCATACTCCATCCATCCGGCTGCGTTTCCCCAGCCACTCCGGGTGGCTTCCAGCAAAATACAAAAACATGATAAAACATCAAACATTAAAAACTTCCCAAAACTTTGCAGGCTGTATGACAGAAAAGGGAAAATTAGACTGCAATCCTATGCACATTTACCTAGGAACAAGCTGACAAGGCTTACTTTGAGGACACAAAAATACATGATAATTTGCAAGATGAATCTGTACATTTTTACTGAAAAGCAAGTTGTTGCTTAAATCTTTGTTGTTAATGATATTTGATTAATAACTAATTCATGCCACAGAAGTTGCAGATATTTGGAATAAATCTAGAAGGCATCTTATTTAAGGCAGAACCGGGTGCAGTGACCCTAAATTTGGTTGCTCCTTTCTCCCCACAGCTGCCGGCCAGCTTTAAAGTTATGCACTGGCATTTAGATTCAAGCCTGAAACGCACTAATATCAGTTTTATCGGAGCCACCATCGCTTCTAGGCTTGGACTAACTCCTTTTGGAATTGTTTCTTCTGCGTCCAGAGCTGGTTTTGGAAGAAGAGTACATACGGCAATGACCGCAGTCCATGTGTATCTTGTATTTTGAAGATGTTTTCCCCAAACAAGCTTTGAGCTGAATTCAGGGGGGAAACGAGCCAGCTATGATTTAAGCCAGTAATGTGTACACGGCTTAAGTGTCTGCACATGTGCAATATTTGAATCTTGCTGTTTAAAGTAAACTTGCAAACAAGTCTGCAAAGCAATGTTTGCAAGAATCTCATTAAATAAAGGCTGTGCATTTCTGGTTTTTCTCTTGAGCACAAAGTTTGGCATTTTTGAATATTTTTTATCTTCAGCATTACAGTCATAAGAGCCAACTCCTAGGCTTGAAAAACACTTAGCACAAGTAATTAATAATAATAATAATAATAATAATGTATTATTTATACCCCGCACATCTGGCTGGGTTTCCACAGCCACTCTGGGCGGCTTCCAACAAAACACAATACCCTATTAAACCTTAAAAGCTTCCCTAAACAGGGCTGCCTTCAGATGTCTTCTAAAAGTCAGATAGTTGTTTATTTCCTTAACATCTGATGGGAAGGCGTTCCACAGGGCGGGTGCCACTACCGAGAAGGCCCTCTGCCTGGTTCCCTGTAACTTGGCTTCTCACATCGAAGGAACCGCCAGAAGGCCCTCGGCGCTGGACTTCAGTGTCCGGGCAGAACGATGGGGGTGGAGATGCTCCTTCAGGTATACCTTTAGGGCTTTAAGGGTCAGCACAAACACTCTGAATTGTGCTCGGAAACGTACTGGGAGCCAGTGTAGGTCTTTCAAGACCGGTGTTATATTGGCGGCCGCTCCCAGTCACCAGTCTGGCTGCCACATTCTGGATTAGTTGTAGTTTCTGGGTCACCTTCAAAGGTAGCCCCACATAGAGCGCATTGTAGTAGTCCAAGCGAGAGATAACTAAAGCATGCACCACTCTGGCGAGACAGTCTGCAGGAAGGTAGGGTCTCAGCCTGCGTACTTTGATAATCAATCAAGGGATCATTCAAAGTATTATTTTTTTTAATGCAAGTCAGGGAAAAGGGGCATGAGGATATCTGGAAAGCAATGTCCTGCTTTTACCCAGGTGGGTTATCCCTGTGATACTTACAGCAAAAGTGACAACTTGCTACTGGCCAGAGGCTTTCTACGCGAGGGTTATTTATACAAGAACTTTAATCCTGCCCTTCTATCATGCAAATATCACTCAGGGAAGCTTACAATAGTTAAGATCACAATTTCAAAGCAAAACAGCAACAATAAGTAGAGAGAAACATAACATAAAAGTGGGTAAAAGGTAGATTATAAAACTATCCCCCCAAAAAGTTTTCTCTAACTGGTGCTAGAGTAGGACCACCTCCACCCTAATAATAATAATTAATAATAATAATAATAACCCCATCGTATTAATACTAATACTAATAATGGGAAGACAACACAAGTTTTCATCTGTTTTAGCGTCTCTTAAGCAGATCTATGATTAAAATTTCCTGGCCGTAGCCAGGATTCGGCCGTCGCAAATAGTGTCTGGGTAGAATTTGCTGAAGTGTCCAGGAAAATCCAGACACAGGGCAACCCATGTTGGAAGTGCAGGTTTTGGGCGAATTTCCTTAAAAGTAGCTCAAAAACTTACATTTTAAAAAGAGATTTTGCAATGAAATCCCAACAGCTTTGCCCAAAAAAGCTCAGCAACTTTTTTGGTCCAGATTTTCACTTTTTGAAATGTGGCAAACCTACTACCATGGCTTCTCTTACTTTCCATGCTGTGCAGTTGGCAGTAAAGAGCTCTCTCTGGACCAGAAATAGGCAGGCAAAATAGTACAGGATCCCTTGGTGATGCTAACTGCTGGATTAATGGTCTAGTTGGGCATCAAGGTGGCCTCTGTTTTTCACAAATATAGGCTCCCTAACCAGTGCCTGTGGGGAAGCAATATCCACTACATAAAGTATTATTAATATTATTAAAAGGTAAAGGTACCCCTGCCCGTACGGGCCAGTCTTGACAGACTCTGGGTTTGGTGCGCCCATCTCACTCTAGAGGCCGGGGGCCAGCGCTGTCCGGAGACACTTCCGGGTCACGTGGCCAGTGTGACATCGCTGCTCTGGCGAGCCAGAGCCGCACATGGAAACGCCGTTTACCTTCCCGCTAGTAAGCGGTCCCTATTTATCTACTTGCACCCGGGGGTGCTTTCGAACTGCTAGGTTGGCAGGCGCTGGGACCGAGCAACGGGAGCGCACCCCGCCGCGGGGATTCGAACCGCCGACCTTTCGATCGGCAAGCCCTAGGAGCTGAGGCTTTTACCCACAGCGCCACCCGCGTCCCACTTAATATTATTATTACTTATTAAATTTTTATACAGCCCTATATCCACAGGTCTTGGGGCTGTTTGCAACATAAAAATCACAAAATACATAATAAAAACAAGAGTAACCCAATATTCCCCCCCCCCAAAAAAACACATTTTAAAAGGGCATTGGATTGCCATGATGCTTTTCAAGGTCTCAAAAACAGCAAGGTTACACTTTGCCACGTGGGATGCATTCATCCCTGTCATTTCTGAGAGGAAAGAGACTTTTACTGACCTTGCGGGAACTCCCGTGACAAACAGCAACATACAGAGAACAGCTGCTGTTTCAAGGCTGCAATTGTGCCCGTGCTTTAATTCAATCAAATGATATTTTTGGCATAGCAAAGTTGCAAAGGGGAAGGGGGAAAAGCCACACCCCACCCTGCTTATTTTTACCTAGCATTTGGTACTACCAAAAGTGACATAATTGTCCTCTAGTCCAAAATTATCCTTTTGAAAAGCCCTTCCTGTCTGGTAATGCCAACTGTATTAAAAGAAATTACTCATGTGTGTGTGTGGAGTTTGGAGGGTGGAGTCCCAACTGCACAGGCTCCCAGATTACTGTCTGAAAAACAGAGCACTGCATACCTACAAAATATAGAAAGTGGTGATTTCTGCTCCGAAGGCCTTCTGGTGGTTCCTTCACTGAAGGAAGTTAAGTTACAGGGAACTAGGGAGAGGGCCTTCTTGGTGGTGGCGCCCGCCCTGTGGAATGCCCTCCCATCAGATGTCAAGGAGATAAGTACAGTGGTACCTTGGTTCTCAAACTTAATTCGTGCTGGAATTCCGTTCCAAAACCAAAGCGTTCCAAAACCAAGGTGCACCTTCCCATAGAAAGTAATGCAAAATGGATCAATCTGTTCCAGACTTTTAAAAACAACCCTAAAACAGCAATTTAACATGATTTTTTCTATCTAACGAGACCATTGATCCATAAAATGAAAGCGATAAACAATGGACTGCAGTCACACAATCAATCAATCAGTAGCTGAACTGGTTTCCCCACAGCCACAGTGACAAAAACAAAAAAGAGCCAGAAAAAATAGGCAAAATACATAAATAGCAAAAACACAGGCCTCAGCGTAGCACTCAAATTGGCAGCATAACTCTCAAATCGGAGCAGATTCGACTTTGAAAAATTTCGCAAACCGGAACACTTACTTCCAGGTTTGCAGTGTTTAGGTTCCAAGTTGTTTGAGTACCAAGGCGTTTGAGAACCAAGGTTTACAACCTTTAGAGAACATCTGAAGGCAGTCCTGTATGGCGAAATAATGTTTGATGTTTTATTATGCTTTTATGTTTGTTGAAAGCTGCCCAGAATGGCTGAGGCAACCAAGACAGATGGGTGTGGTTCAAATAAACTAATAATGATGATTATAATAATAATAATTCATAATGAGTGGACTAACTACAGTGGGCAGGACCTTTGAAAGGGGTTGAGGCTTGGTGGAAAGACTGCAAGGGCTAGTTCAGGGGTCAGCAAACTTTTTCAGCAGGGGACCACTGTCCCTCAGACCTTGTGGGGGGCCGGACTATATTTGGGGGGGGGGGGAATGAACAAATTCTTATGCCCCACAAATAACCCAGAGATGCATTTTAAATAAATAAAAGCACACATTCTACTCATGTAAAAACAGCAGGCAGGCCCCACAAATAACCCAGAGATGCATTTTAAATAAAAGGACACATTCTACTCATGTAAAAACACGCTGATTCCTGGACTGTCTGCGGGCCGGATTTTGAAGGCAATTGGGCTGGATCCGGCCCCCGGGCCTTAGTTTGCCTACCCATGCACTAGTTCTATCCTATGAGCCACCCGTTTCCTTTCCCATGCTAAACTATACAGCCATGCAGTGTAACTGGACACAGAATCATAAGAGTTGGATTGGACCCAGAGGTTCAACCCCCTGCAAAACAGGAATATGCAACTTCCCCTTGATTGAACCTGCAACCTTGGTGTTATCTGCACCACGCTCTAACCAACTGAGCTATCTGCACATAGCTAAAACCTTCTTAGGATGGAGCCTGCCAACACTGCCCTGACAAGTGAGTTAACACAAATGAAAGTATTAAAATAACACGGATGGATTTGGTTTGCGTTGTGAGCGTCACCCCATCGGATTTCTCAGAAAGTAGAGCTACACCGTGGATTTCGGAAACCACGAAGAATAAAGCTCTTTTACAATCAGCTTGAAACATATATTTCGTATGACCAGAGAATTTGCGCCTGTCAATTGGGGGATATAGGAAGCCCTGAACACATATTTTTTAGATGTCCCTTTTACGATGAGGCACGTAGAGAAACCATTGATCCCCCTGTTGGTGAGGCTTACTGACCTCCCGGTAAAGCAAAAATTTGATCTTCTGTTAGGCAAAGACCACAAAACGACCCGGACTGTCGCCAGATTCTGTGCACAGATCTGTAGGCGCAGACCACCCCCCAATTAAATCTAGTTTGTTAAGAAAATTCCCAAACCCGGACCCATGGGTGACTTTGGGTCATAAGGTAGTCTATTTTAAAGTTTTTATGTGTTTATATGCCTATCACACTTTTAAACGTAAAATATATTGTTGTATATTGTTTTAAATGTTTGTTTTGCTATTGGGATTTTGGTTCCATTTGTGTTTCTCAAGCTGGTTTCTGACCGTAATAAATTTCATGTTTCATACGGTGCTGTGCAATCTATCCTTAGCTGCGCTAGAAATAATATTTGAAGGATAAAGATAAGATCACAACACTGCTGTAGACTGATTGCTATT
Source organism: Podarcis siculus (assembly GCA_034642415.1). Classification (NCBI taxonomy): domain Eukaryota; kingdom Metazoa; phylum Chordata; class Lepidosauria; order Squamata; family Lacertidae; genus Podarcis; species Podarcis siculus. The sequence continues at coordinate 551,589 of JAXCMG010000048.1, read as the reverse complement.
TAATGACACCAAGGAGAATTTCTGAGCGATTTAGGACATTTTTCAAGGGCACATTTCAAGCGCACCGGACAAGAATTATTATTGGTGGTATTTTATCTCAAACACTGACATTAGGGATATCAGAAAATGGCGCTCGTTGGCAGTCAAATTTGGGCAGCTGAATCATGTTGCCTTCAGCCCATGTAGCTAAATCAATTATAGCTAAATCAATTAAACTTTCCAAAGAAGTCCAATTTGTCTGCAACACTACAGAACTAGAAGAAAGCTAGAGGAGGGTGTTTAAAAAGAGCCCCTTTAACAAGCCCAAAGCACACGGAGTTCACTAGTAACAGAACATCCATATTTACCACCTGCAAAAAAACAATCCTGTTGTTACATTGTTCTATTCCGCTGAATGGGAGTAATTTTAAATCTTACAAGTACAGTACGTTCTCAGCTATGTCAACAACAAAAAAAAGCCATCATCGCTGAGCTTTTGCTTCGTTACACCAGAGTCCATTTTGGAGGAGTAAAAGGCTTTTCTTATCTAACTGGGATAATATTGACTTTACAACAATCAAGTTTAACTTAACACTTCAGAAAAACGGGACACAGCATGTGATTCAATATGCCAGAAGGTCCATATGGCTGGTGTTCTCGTCGAAATTCACCGTTATCAACATCTGATGTCTTCCCGGAGCTCCCAGATTTATTTAAGCCATAGTCCTTTACCAGTCATCTTTAATTTTAAATGTCCAATCTTGGAAGAAGTCTATCTCAAAAAGGTCCATTTTTTCCATCCAGATTTTTTTTTTATAACTTGGGAGTAGAAACTCCAGTTTTATACTTGGGAGTAAAAACTCCAATTTTTACTTTTTCAAATCTGGATGTCCCAAATGTTCCCTTTTCTCTTCCTGTTTTCCTGCACAGATGTTCTAATTCCAAAAGCCTCTGGGTTCCTCTGCAATGGCTCTGTTATTCAGGAACAAAACATAATGCCAAGTCCCTTCCAATCTTCAATAGATGAGTCTATTGTCTGCTTTAAGTATGTAAGCCTCTGTAGCCAAAATAGCATTCCATTTCTGCAGTTTCCCAGGAGATAAAAAGTTCTGTTCAGATTCAATGCCAACAACTTGTAATGTCCCTCAGTTCCTCTAGGTGGATTGCAATAACTCAGTTCCCTTCCAGATCACGTCCACCAGCCCAAGTAGCTTCTTTGTTCCTTGTTTTAAACAATTTAGAACCAAATTGTAACAAATGTAACCGGCAAAGTCCTCGTAACAAAGTTCTCATTTTTGTTCTTCTGCTTTGACATCTCTTTGACAGCTGTCAAAACCTCTCCTTGTCTTCTCCCGGTGCTCTAACGAAGACGCTCCCAGGTTCCGTGGGGGGGTTCCTTTTTTTTTTGATCCAATTCCACTATTCTCCTCCAGCTCAGTCTTATAACTTTCCATCGCGAAATTTAGTAACTTTATCAAGATAGGGTTGCGCTCGATCTTAGATATTAAATCCATTACTTTAGCTCCTCTACAACAGGGGGGGGGCTGACTTCCTTTTTGCGCCTCCCCCGCTCGTTCCGAATTTCTTATAAATTTGTCGCCTTTTTTTAATCCAAGTTTCAATTACTCACGGGTTGTACTTTAAGTCCGAATTTCCAATAGAAGAAGTCAGCGCTCTCCGTCGAATGGCATGCGGCTTCACTCGGCAGGGGAAGCGGAGGACTCAAAGCACCACCCCCCCTCCGTCACCCGTTCCGTAGCCTTTAAAAAGGCTCCTTCGCGGGTCGGGGGGGCTTAAAAGGTGCAAGCCGAGTCACCATGTCCATGGGTTTCAGCGCCCATGGTTTTTAAGGGCCCCCGTGTCGCCGGCGCGGTAAGACCCAGCCCCTGCCGAGCCGGCTCCCTCCGGAGATCGGAGGGAGTCCGCCATTCGGCGATGGCGCCAACCCGGAAGTGCCATTCTGTTTTCTTCACTCAATAGCATCACAACTGTATTGCCACACACACACACAAAAAAAACCCACACTGCTGCATGTGCGCGCAGACACATATTTGCTTGGCTTAAAACACAGGTGTGACTCTTAAGAAGGAACCTGTGTGTTTTACAAGCACCGTTTAAAAATACTGCAGGAGCTTTTTTGTGGGGAAGCAGTGCTGCAAACATAATTAACATGCTGGCCCATTTATTTTGCTGTCTCTCATTACTTTATACAGCTCCATAGATGCTCCACAGAATTTCTTTTTCTGTCTTAAAGGAAAATGTTGATACAACTTTTAACTGCAGCTGCATTGCTATTCACCAGTAATAATTGCTACTGGGGAAGCGAAATTGTTTAGGGAAAGCAGCTGATATAAATATACCGACATTCTGTGCCAACAACCTCTATCTTTAGCCATAGGCAAAGAAGGTCAAGGATATAAAACAAAGAGCAAAAACTCAATTGCACTGCAGATTTAGCTACAGACAAAGGAAGGGGAAGGAAGATTCCCTTGGCCAATGCAAAACCGTGCACCGTCTGAACACTGTCACCTTTCTCGTGTTCTTCCTTTCTTGCCAACTTGTATCATTGCCCATATTTTAGAAAGTTAATCCAGCAGTTGTGAATTGATAAATATTGGGAACGCAACCGGGAAAAGGGGGAGGTAAATTTGGATTCTAAAGGGCGTAAAATTATATTTTTATTTTATTATTTTTTAATCGATTATGTATATCAAAGGAAGAACGCGTGGAAGGGAACAGGTCGATTTTAGGAGATGGGAAAATATTTTTAAATTGGGTTAATGACAATAAGTTTCAAAACTTGGGATAAGAAATTGCTGAATCTATTTGTAAGAATTGGAATACAAGAGGGGGAGGGGGGGGAAGTCTTGGAAGAATGTTATGGAAAATAAGATTATAAATTGGAATGTTTTTATATTGTTATAATTGGAAACTCTAATAAATATTATTTAAAAAAAAAAAAAAAAAAAGAAATTCACCGTTATCATGTTAAATTAGCTTGAAAAACACTTAGCACAAGTACTTTGATAATCAATCAAGGGATCGTTCAAAGTATTTTTTTCAATGCAAGTCTGGGAAAAGGGGCATGAGGATATCTGGAAAGCAATGTCTTGCTTTTACCCAGGTGGGTTATCCCTGTGATACTTAGAGCAGAAGCGACAACTTGCTACTGGCCAGAGGCTTTCTACGCTAGGGTTATTTATACAAGAACTTTAATCCTGCCCTTCTATCATGCAAATATTACTCAGGGAAGCTTACAATAGTTAAGATCACAATTTCAAAGCAAAACAGCAACAATAAGTAGAGAGAAACATAACATAAAAATAGTGATAAAAGGTAGATTATAAAACTATCCCCCCCAAAAAAAGCTTTCTCTAACAGGTGCTAGAGACACAAGTAGGACCACCCCTACTCCAATAATAATAATAATAATAATAATAATAAAGATAAAGGGACCCCTGACCATTAGGTCCGGTCGTGGCCGACTCTGGGGTTGCGGCGCTTATCTTGCTTTATAGGCCGAGGGAGCCGTCATACAGCTTCCGGGTCAGCATGACTAAGCCACTTCTGGCAAACCAGAGCAGCGCACGGAAATGCCGTTTACCTTCCCGCTGGATAAATAGACCTATTTATCTACTTGCACTTTGATGTGCTTTTGAAATGCTAGGTTGGCAGGAGCTGGGACCGAGCAATGGGAGCTCACCCCGTCGCAGGGATTCGAACCGCCGACCTTCTGATCAGCAAGTCCTAGGCTCTGTCGTTTAACCCATAGCGCCACCCGTGTCCCACAATAATAATAATTATATAATAATAATAATAATAACCCCATCCTAATAATACAAATACGAATAATAATGGGAAGACAACACAAGTTTTCATCTGTTTTAGTGTCGCTTAGGCAGATCTTTTTTTTTTTTAAGTTACTGTTTTATAGCACCTGATTCTTCCTATCTTTTCACCAACCCCCCCCCCCCCCGTCATTATTTCGCTGCGGCCTCCCTCTTCTCTCGCACCTTGAGCCGTCCCTTTTGACAGCAACTGGTCTGTCCCCCAATGTGACCTTCCAGACCTGCTTGGACCACAACTCCCATCAGATCCAGCCATCATGGCTAATGACCAGAGAGGATGAGAACTTGTAGCCCACCAACATCCGCACAGCCTCCACTCGGCTCACACAAGGCAGTCATCAGCTTTGGCGGGTTGAACTTGTGCGGAAAATGCAGTTGTCTGCATCCAACGAAACACCCAACACCCTGCTGGGAGCTGAGCATTGGATGGAGAAGGATGGTAAAGGTGGACAAGTCCTTGTTCAAGGAAGTCAGTCTGTCCTCACTGGTCTTCTCTTTAGGGTTGCCTTGGACAGAGCTTAGCTTGCAAATACAGTGGTACCTTGGTTCTCAAATGCCTTAGTTCTCAAACACCGAAAACCTGGAAGTAAGTGTTCCGGTTTCCAAACGTTTTTCAGAAGCTGAACGTCCTATGCGGCTGTCGTTTATTGTTTCAGAGGCACCTGCACCAATCAGAAGCTGCGCCTTGGTTTTCGAACATTTCGGAAGTCAGACGGACTTCCGGAACAGATTTAAGTTTGCCGCTTTTGTTTTTGCTATTTATTTTGTGTATTTGTTTTTGAGGCTTTTCCTGTTAATTTGTTTTTGTGACTGTGTGGAACCCAGTTCAGCTACTGACTGACTGACTGTGTGACTGCGGAAATGGATAAAAGCCCACCCATCCAAACAATGACTATCATCAGTGCAGGTAAGAAAAACATAATAATTTTAATTTCTATCATCTACAAAACTGTCTTATTTATTTTACAGTACAGCACATTGATTATTGCTTTCATTTTATGGATCAATGGTCTCGTTAGATAGTAAAATTCATGTTAAATTGCTGTTTTAGGGGGGTTTTTTTGAAAGTCTGGAATGGATTAATCCATTTTGCATTACTTTCTATGGGAAAGCGTGCCTTGGTTTTGGAATGCTTTGGTTCTGGAATGGACTTCCAGAACGGATTAAGTTTGAGAACCAAGGTACCACTGTAATGGCTTATGTCAATGGCCCACTGCCCTATGACTCAAGTTAGCCTTGTGGTGCAGCTTCGCTCATGCAAGTGAAGTCATTGCCCAAGAGTGACTTCCCAGGATGCACCTCTTCTCTCTGATTCCAACCACCTTCGTCGCCAACTATGAGTGATGCCAAGGCCCCTTACGGGATGCGTCTATCAAGGGCTTAGATCTCCAACAATATCATTTGAACTGGGAACTCGCCTGGAAAACAGGCAGACTCTGTTCTGATAAGTGGTCATCCAAGTATTTCGTACAAATATTCAAGCATAGAAAACAACTCAACCCTTTCAACCCAGCTGACTGTTGATATGTCTGGCGGGATGTGGGTGGCGCTGTGGGTTAAACCACAGAGCCTAGGGCTTGCCATTCAGAAGGACGGTGGTTTGAATCCCCGCGACGGGGTGAGCTCCTGTTGCTCGGTCCCTGCTCCTGCCAACCTAGCAGTTCGAAAGCGCGTCAAAGTGCAAGTAGATAAATAGGTACCGCTCCAGTGGGAAGGTGAATGGTGTTTCCGTGCACTGCTCTGGTTCGCCAGAAGCGGCTTAGTCATGCTGGCCACATGACCCGGAAGCTGTACGCTGGCTCCCTCGGCCAATAAAGCGAGATGAGCTCCGCAACCCCAGAGTCGGTCACGACTGGACCTATTGGTCAGGGGTCACTTTACCTTTACCTTTTTATCTGGAAATCAAATGCAAGCATATCCACATACACAATAAAGGACATAGGTCTGGAAGACTACAAAAAGGGAAAGGACCAGCGCTACGTAGGACAAGCATGAATTGGGACGCTGTCAAATCTCCACCATCAAGCCAACCGGATCGCTATTGTGAGCAAGTATTGCAGCACTGGACATAAATTTAAAATTATATCCACATGTGATGCACCAATTTTCAAGACGTCTGTTTCATTAATAAAGCAACAGTATAGTCCAGTCATATGGGAGAAGCTGGTCCTGCAACAAAATGTTACAGTATGCAGTGTTCCTGTTCAGGATTCCAGTCAGCCATGCCTTCTTTAGGGATCCTCCATTCTATTTTTCCTCCTCCTCACAGTCAGCATTCCATGTCTGCTGTGGCATTTTTCAGTCCTTACTGGGATGCTTTTTTAGGGCCCGCCATCCGCCCCCGATTTTTATTTTTTCGCCCTCTGTAAATTTTGCTGTTTCCTAAGTGTCCTGGGACACAGGTAGCGCTGTGGTCTAAACCACAGAGCCTAGGGCTTGCTGATTAGAAGGTTGGTGGTTTGAATCCCAGTGATGGGGTGCGCTCCCGTTGTTCGGTCCTTGCTCCTGCCAACCTAGCAGTTCGAAAGCACACCAGTTTAAGTAGATAAATGGGTACCGCTCTGGCGGGAAGGTAAACGGTATTTCCGTGTGCTGTTCTGGTTTCACCAGAAGCAGCTTAGTCATGCTGGCCACATGACCTGGAAGCTGTCTGCGGACAAACGCCAACTCCCTCGGCATATAGAGCAAGATGAGTGCGTAAACCCAGAGTTGTCCGCGACTGGACTTAACTGTCAGGGGTACCTTTAAGCTTGCTGATACCACTTTCATGGGCTTAGATGGTACTGTTTTTGGCTACAAAAAGATCCACACTCAGAGTTTGCTATTTTTATATAGAATTCCAGGATTAATAAATTTTTTTTAAGTGCATGCATATCAGGCAAATACAGTGTCCTTTAAAATCCTACGACGTTAGCAGCTAGCTATCTTTCTTTGCAGTATTAAGTAGGTTATGCTGACTCACCGACACAAGGTGCCTAAAATATATGCAAAGGTGCTGTCATCCAAGAGGAAGATGAAAAACTAGATAGAAGAAGCTACTTCACAGTTTCACAACTAAGATTCCTTGGGTTGTTTCTTTTCATATACTCCTGGGGAAACAGAGGCCTAGTGCTGAGGGCACTTTTGAACTCAGAACTTTCTAGACAGGCTACTTGCAAGAATGGCTGGTTATGTCCAGAATCCATAACATGTGATTGATTACTAAAAAAAGTTAGTTCGCAAAAATGAACTGCTTCCTTTCTGAGCGAGTCCTCAATTTTTCAGAGCCAATCTGTCCCCCCCCTCAATTTATTTGTTTCATTTGGACAAACTATCCCATCTGTGATACACACTCTGTACATTCAGATCCCCAAAAACTGAAAATTGAAATTATCATCTTTGATAAATAATGCCCTACACACATATTGACAAACATCAGCAAACCTAAGGAAGGCGATTCTGCAATTCACATTCAATTAAGATATACTGCTAAATCTGCTTACCATACACTCTCAGCTTTAGACTCTAATACAGAAAATATAAGCCAGGAACCAGAAAAATACGGATTAGCTACTGCAGGTCCCATGGCCAAATCTGATTACCTGCAGGCTCCTCTGCTGCAATTTCAGAAACAAGAGGGGCATGTGGAAGTAATGGGATCCCTTATAAATGGAGCTTGCTAGCAGTCTACTTTGGATGGCCAGAGCCCAAACACATTTATCTCCCTCAGTGCAGATCAGGAACAAAAGAAAAATAACCTTTAGAAAAGTGTTCTTTAATATTTCAGTTTTAGATTACAGCTTGCTATTTCAATTTTTCTTATGCTTGTCATGGTAGCATCCTACAATGGCTTGCATTAGAACTTGTCCCAATTTTTATTCCAGCTTCCTTCTACAGTATTCCAGGAATCATTTTATAGGAAAGTTGTATAAAATGGCCATTCCCCCCCCCACGATGTCCAAAAAAAGTAAAATTTTCATTACAAGGAGTAAAAAAACCATAAATTTCATTCTTTGTTGAGAAAGAACATGTCTTTGCAATAATTTTCAACATCAAAAACTTTTGGTTACATCATGCCCACATGCTGTAAATTCAGGTTTTCTAAACCTAGTTTTTCCACCAAAAAAACTAGGGTACAACTGCATTTATAAAAAAAAATTAGGCATCTATAAGATCTTTTGAGTGCTGGTGTATTTTTTTCTAAAATCATCATAATTTTATTGAGCTTTGTGCAAAATTTCAAAGAGACCTGATCATTGGTTATGGAGGAAAAAATAAAATGTACACAAGGGTATCTTGTGCCGAGGGTCTCAAGAAGGACAGACAAAGCAGATTTAATGAAACTTCGAAGTGCTATAAAATTAAAACCGTTTGAGATAGAGGGAGAAAATTTAAGGGGGTTTCTTTCAACCATAAGGGAAGAGTGTACACCAAATTTCATCAACATCCAAGATGGAGGGTGACCTGACCTCGTTGAAATGACGTGGAATGACCCACTAAATACTTACTGCACAACTCTTTAACTGCCCCTGATTCCACCCTGAGTCACATTACCACGCACAGCCAATTCTTTAGCTTCTCCATAGCCCACTGCAGATAATGAGATGCTGCGTTAGAAAATGCAACTCTACCCAAATATTTTTGTTTGAAAAGACAAGAAGATACCCTGGACCAGAACTATCTATTTTGTCCCCTTAATGCTGATTTTTCAGAAGGAAGAAAATTACTAGTACAACTAACAAAACAAAATCAGATTTAATGTTCACCCTTAAAGAAAAAAAAAAGTGAAATACAAGGTCACACGTTTCTTTATTGGGAAGTCTTACACAAAAAATTTAACTCGCTCTCTTTACAGTCTTCTTCAGTCAGAAAAATAAAAAATAGAAATTACAGTTTTGTGAGTGCTTTTTAATGTGTGGTTAAAAGGAGTAACTCTTTCCACTTACAAATTATAACCTCTATAAGGAAAGCTATTCTGAAGCCATAAATTAAACCAAGCATTGCCAAGCTAAAATTACGCTCACTTTGAAGTTTCCCGCTTGCTAATATAAAGACTTTTCAGGCCCCACAAATAGACTCGTGGAAACTGCAGCGCTGAAATTTATTAGGGAACGACCCTCAGCTTTGCTATCACATATAATCCAAAACAGTCCAGTTGCTTGAGAAGCCTCAAAAACAGGGCAATTGTTCTTCTCTACCTCAAGGATAGGATATACCGTGCAAAATGTAACCCAAAATTGTTAAGGTACCCTCCATAACATCCAGAACGCCTCAATATGAGTGTATGTACAATCTAGGAACACACAGAGGAGGGGAATCTGGCCCTCCAGGTGTTCTTGGACTACAACTCCCATCATCCTTCATGCTGGCTGGGACTGATGGGAATTGGAGTCCAATGACTACTGGGCTACATCTTCCCCATCCCTGAACTACTGCGGGGATCCACATTTTGGGGATGCCCTTTGCTCTGAGACAAAATCTATGGTTACCATCAGCCAGCCCTGTGTTTCCTCTGACTCAGGGTCTCGCCTGGCATCGTGCTGAGCTTTCAAATCACTCAGAAACAGCAACATTTCTTGCTGTTTTCCAAATAATCTCACAGTCTGGTGAGGGGAGAGACAGCCACCCTCACCTGCGTCTTCCAAGGCTCAAGACGTGCATTTGAGGACCCTTTGGTGCCAAAATGGGACATGGGCCGAGAACAGAGTGGATAAAAATCAATGATTTATTTTTTTTAATGGATTTTTTTGATTTAAATTGGATTGTTAAAGTAAGATGATTTTGGAGGGGAAATCCTTCTAAAGGTAGTTTTCTATTTAAGTTACATTATAGCCCATCAGGAAAGAAGGATTTGTTTTAAGTTTTTCATGTGTGCTAAAACCCAGTCTAAGGTTTTTTTTTAAAAAAAATGTTTAACCACATCAGTTAACAAACATGGATACACATGCTATAATGTTATTGTTTTAGTTAAACAAATGGTTTAAATTATTAGTAAGGAAATGATTATGTTTCTCCTTCCAATAAAGTACAGCAGAAAAGTGGTCCAAATATAAACAGTTAACTTAGTAAACCTCACAATAATTTCATAATTATCAATCTATGTATTTCTAATAGTATAACCAAATCAGTAATTTTTGATAGAACTGTAAAAGCTACTCTGAAAATTTATTATTCCAAAAACGAAACCTTCATCTGGTTGTAAATGTTAAGATTATAGCAGCCAGAATGAGTCTTTTGGTAAAAAAAATGATTTAAACCAAGTCTTACGGACTAGTGATTTAAATCGTGTTTTAAATCAAATCGACCCTGGCTGGGAACGATGCATTTCTGCACCTACCCATCGAAATGTGGGCTGCAAAAATCCCTTCACAATAAAGTAGCGTTCCAGCACAGAGCGACACTTGGGGACTCGAATGTTGAGACACAGGAAGTCCATTGCTACTTTGGGCATCGATTTGGAAGTGACGCTTCCAGTAGCTACCCGGAACTATATCCGGAAAAGCAAAGTCCATCTGCTTTTACACACACACACACACAAATATTCTGTGTCTGTATTGCTAGTTAATTCTGAACAACTACCGAAAGTTGTTGCTCCCATTCCTCCTATGACATGCCTGAAACAAGAGGTCAAAACTCGTACCCAGTACATCCTAATAAAGAAGCATTCAGAACACAGTTCCCTCCCAGGCTCCTGGCAGAGTTCCAGGAAACTGATGTGATGCGCAGTCTGGCAGATCTCAGTCCAACACAAAGCCTTTCTGCCATCAAGCTGATTTATTCCAGCAGAACCTTGCAGAAGTCTCTTAGCCTCCATCACAAGTGCTCAGGCTGAAGTTTTCTAAATGTGTTTTTGACTCTCAGGTCATGCAGCAGGGAAACACAAGTTGTACATAATGTTTTGTTCTTTCGGAACATGCTGCATTTTTTTGTCATTTAGGGGTAGCTACATGGGGAAATGAGCTGGAACACAGCAAAGCCTAGGGCACATCTATAAAGCACTTTGTTCCTTTAACATATCAGGCAATTTCTATGCATGTATTTCTGAAAACGTTTTCAGAAATCTCCTAATGTCCCGGAATATTTAGCTGCCTTTTCTGAAAATTTGTTTCACAATGGCACTTTGAGTTAATGTTTTTATATGTTGCTACGTTAAATGTTGGAAACCTCTCTTAATTTTAAGGCGGCCAGGGCAGTGTTAGAAACTGCGATAGAAAAGCTATTTGCCACAAGGCTCCTGGGTTGTGAGTGCCAAAACAAAGTGTATAGTTGCACGCATATACTGAGCAACACTTTATACTTTTTGAAAAGCATGAACTAAAATGCGCTACTCTGCAGATCAGCTGATTTGTGCAGCAGCGAAGCACCAAAAGACATGCAAATCAGCTGATAGATGAGGCAGCGCAGCAGGGGGAAAAAATACACATGGCAACCATAATGTATATTTTGGCCACAGGAAGACACTATATAATTCCTGAAAATAGAAGGGGCAGTTTTAAAGTAATAGCTTCTGCAGGCAAACATTTATCATCACTTTTATGTGCGCACACAAACACATACACATCTTCTCTTACTACACCAGTACAGTGAATAATTCTACTAAGGACTGTTTTGGTGACTGATCACAAACTATGCACTAATATCTCCCAGGTTAACTTACTATTTAAAAAGCCAACTTTTGACAGACCTGCCCGTAGCTACAATGAGTTACCTATTTATAGTCCAGTCCTGCATCTTAATGGGTCAGGCAGGTGGCATCAATGTTTGCTTGACACAAAACGTCCTTCACAGGAGAAATGTGCAGATGTGATGCTGCATACTGGGCAAGTTAATATACTGCACAAGGACATTTAATTCATAGTTCCTGGAAGTCACAATGAGGAAAGAGGAGCTTCGGCTTAAGTAGTTCTGCGATGGAATAAATCCAAATGACTGAGGTACCTCACAGCAAATCCTCAGTCACAGTGATCTCTTTAAACCATTTCTGGTGAAGCTGAACCTCTAGAATGCACTTGCTTTAGCACAAGCTTGAGACTCACTTCCCAGATCTGTGAAACAGAGACCCCATGCATGAAAAGTACAGACTTCTAGATAAACCTCCTATCCATTGTGCATCTATATGGCTAAAGTGAGCAGCTCTATAAGAGGCGTATATCACTTCAAAACTAAAGTGGGGCTTGGTCTTCAGCTTTCCACACAGGAGTGGTCAACTAGCTATGCAGCAAGACTTTTCAAACAAGTTGGCTTTTAATCCTTGTGAAGCAAAACAAAGCACCCAGCCATTCTTAGAAAACCAATTTATTTTTAAAAAAGAATCCTGCTTCCTTTGCTTTATTTCCCTTTGAGCTTTGTCTGAAGCGGGTTGTTTTGGCATTTCAACTGTTTAGCTGAGTAAGGGTAATTGTGGGTCACAGTGAATCAGAACCGGAAAAAAGTTCGAAATTCATCGCATTTTGATTACATTGTGCCTCAGACAACTCAGCTTATTATAACAGCAGTTATCTTAGAATCAGAGCCCTTTAACTTGCTGAAAGGTGTTAAACTTGAGATAGATTTGTGCTCCAAGATATTCTGCAGAAAACTTAACTGAAATAGAGCATCTATACCAAGAGAACTTGCCATTTCATTCCATATTTCTGTCCCTGCCTGCCCTAAATAGAACAGATTGCAGGCAGCTGCGATTGCAAAACTGCTGCAGGCCACATGAACTGAGAGGCATAAATAAAAGCTTGTAAAGATCTCCAGAACTTTATAGAGCCAACCAAGTTTTCTAGGCAACAGATGTGACCTCAAAAGCAGCCCCGGTAAAAGCCACCAAAGCCAAGCTTTTAGTGGCTACTGAGTATCTGATACCCCAGTCCCACACTTCTCTCAAGAAGCTCAGAGTATCTTACACTTGGTTCAAAGATAATGTCATATATGGTGAGGCCAGAGCAAGCCAAGACCAGTGCTCAACTTCAGCCGCAAAGCTGCATCGTGAGCCTTCAGGGTATTCCAGATAAGGTGCAGCTGGTGTTTTATTACGGCACAGAAGCAACCCGGACAGATTGCACATTGCTGGGATAGCACATATTGGCAAGCAGCAGCACTATGAGCCAGCAACACAAATGAAGTTATTTCTTTGTCGTCATCCTGTAACTGCAAGTGCCAAGCCAAGAAACTGCCCATCTGGTTGCAACTTGAAGCAACCGCCATAGCTGAAGATTTGGGAATGATGGGGTTTTTTCCATAAAAAAAGAGGAAAATGCATGGCCAAGATACAAGGTCATAAAGAGAGCCCCGGAAGATCAAACCATCTACAGTAGACCCACATCCTGTTGTCACAACGGGCAACTGCTTGTCTGTGATAAACAGGGGAGACCTCATGGTCTCCAAACCATGGACCTATCTCCTTCATTGCATCTGAATGCATTTGTCTTAAGAATTAGCATACTCCTGCATATCAAACACAACTTGGTATCTTCACATCTCCTGTGTGTGTTTCCTTAGAATCATAGAATCATAGAATCATAGAGTTGGAAGAGACCACAAGGGCCATCGATTCCAACCCCCTGCCAAGCAGGAAACACCATCAGAGCACTCCTGACATATGGCTGTCAAGCCTCTGCTTAAAGACCTCCAAAGAAGGAGACTCCACCACACTCCTTGGCAGCAAATTCCACTGTCGAACAGCTCTTACTGTCCTTCCTCCTCTCCAGTCACCTGAAGCAGCAGTTACGGAGGTTTCATTACTCAAAAGGAACATCTGAGCTAGATTTGGGTCCTGATTTCAAAGATACTAATTCTCAGTATCTATGCATAGTTGTTGTTTTTCTAAACCCCCTTAGCTGGAGTTGTCTAAAGCTAATGCAATGAGAACATGGTGGGATATAACATGGGGAGAGCTCTAGGGAAAGGTAACTGAACATACCCAGGTAGCAGAAGGAATGAACCAAGATTAAGTACAGAAAGGCCAAAATGTGTCCTATTGGAGTAGAACGATTTGGAAGGGAAGGTTTAGTGGCAAAGAAGGATACTCCTGCTATTAGCATTTAAGTGAGAGTTACCCAGCATAAGTATTGAGGCTCTTACATATACATTTATTCCCAGGGGTGGGGATTTTCTTCTAAGTAAACATGCATTGTGCAATACTCAGAAAATCAAATCATATTATTTCCCCCTTACAGCTGCTGCTGCTACTGTTGCACCAGAATTTGTTTTTTATTTAGGTGCAATGAAAGCACAGGTGCGTTTTGCATTCAGATGGCATATTTTTAGGGTTTAATTAGAAACACATCAGGACCTGCATACAGTTTACTGCTCCACCCGCTACTGCCCTACTTTGACTCTTGGCTCCCACTACAGGATTCAGAGAACAGCCTGGTTAGAGTCTCCTTCATGAATGCAGTCACTGGACTTGTGGTACGCATTCTGTACAGGAGACAGAACTCAAGGGAAGTACAGGCTGTGGTTCTCACACTGCTTTTTCCAGAGTTCCACTGCCATCCCCAGTGAAATATGTCACCTGGCTATACATTAACAGGAATATACACCTCTGCAAAGCTGGAAACCTATCATGATTCACCAGAAAGTTACTTTCCCTTCTGCATGTACCGTAACCACAGGGCAGAGCAGACTCTGCAAAGAACCACCTTGGACACAACGCTACTTTCCTGGAATATTAGCTAGGTGTTCACAGCTTCAAAAAGGTGTGCAGACCTAGCTGTCCATCATAATCTTTGAGCATTACATTTGCAGCCCAATTCTAAGCAAGTTTCCTCCGAAGCTCAAGTGAGTTCAGTGATGCTTTCTCTCAAGTTACAGTGCTTGCCTTCAGATCATTTTCACCAGAATGCTAGTCTGCTTTAGGAGACTAGACCAAAGCACATTCTCTCAGTCTGTGAATTCATTCCACTTTGGGGTAACCCGGGTGTTTCCCCCACAAGTCTGGTGCAAAAACCCTTGGAGCTGGGTTCAAATCCCACTTTGAGGTACAGACCTTTGCGGCGGCCCTAGCCTGGACCATTGCAAGGATACAAATGCGGTTTGTTTGCACACCCGGACTGGCAACCCCCCGCGCGTGGCCTTCCTTCGGGGGAGGAAGGAGGAGGAGGAGGAGGAGGAAGAGGCACGCGCGACCTTGCAGAGGCGGGCCGAGGAAGCCGCTGCGCCGCATGGCGCGGGCCGCTTTTTCATCCCTTGCGCGCCCGCGGCCAAAGCGCGCAAGCGGCGCAGCCCATGGCTCGACCCCAGCCCTCCCCCCTCCCGGGCCTGGACTTGCCTGGCTGGGGTCGGTGGCCTTGAAGACGTGGCAAGCCATGGGGGACTCGGGGTCGTCGGGCTGCGCCTTGATCAGGTAGGCGAAGTAGGTGAGGTCGTGGCTGTTGTGGATGAAGCGCGCGATGTGCTGCGCCTTGTGCTCGAAGATGAAGACGGCCGGGTTGGCGGCGCTGCTGGCCGACGGGATGCAGCGCAGGTTGGGCGAGCCCAGCAGCAGCAGCACCTCGCGGGCGGGCACCGCGCTGGGCTCCTGCTTCTGGCTGCGCCGACGGATCTCGGCCACCAGCCAGGGCAGCATGGGCAGCGTGGTGCGCCGGTCCAGGCACGACCAGCCCACGTACCACAGCCTGAAGCGCTTCTCCCCCGACGGCGCCTTGCCGACGCCTTGCAGCGGGTCGGCGGGGGGCTCCAGGGGGTGAGAGAACGCCCCGTCCGAGCTCGCCTTCTCCATGAGGCCGGTTTCCTTCGCGGCGTCCGAAGAAGGAGCGCAGCCTTGCGCGGCCCTCGGAAAGCAGGTCACCTGCAG
This sequence comes from Podarcis siculus, assembly GCA_034642415.1. Classification (NCBI taxonomy): domain Eukaryota; kingdom Metazoa; phylum Chordata; class Lepidosauria; order Squamata; family Lacertidae; genus Podarcis; species Podarcis siculus. Next base: position 536,001 of record JAXCMG010000048.1, on the reverse strand, counting down.
CTCAGCGCGGCTCCCGGGCGAGGAAACGCGCCGCAAGGGGACATCTCACGCCCTGCCGCAAGCAGCCAGGCAGCACGTCGGGGGCGGCGGACTCTTCGCGCATGGATCCCGGTGCCGCGATCCCTCGGGGTGCTGCAGGGCTCCGGGGCGCGACCCTCTCCCAGCACCCGCCGCGCTCCTGCGGGTCTCGCCTGGAGCTGCGCGACGGCCGTCCGCGCCCGCCTCCTGCGCCCGCCCACCCCGCCGGGCAGCGCCAGTGAGGCGGCCGCGAGGGCTGCCTCCTCCCGCCTCCTCGGAGCGAGGGGTGGCGCACGGAAAGGCGACGCGCCTGGGAGGCGGGCTGGACGGCTTGGCCCGCCCTCCCCTGCAGTTTGCCCGCAAAGGAGGCTCGCCACCTCCGCCTCGTTTCCCGACGGCCAAAACAAAGCGAGACGCGCCTCCCTCCCTCGCTCCCTCCCGGAGGCTCCCCTTCCCCGCCTCGACGCGGCCGCAGAAGCCGATCCGGGCTCCAGCCAGCCTAGGCGAAGCGGCAGTCCTCTCGCCGTCTGCGCATCCTCCGCGCCCGGCGCGCATGTGTGCGCGTCGGGCCGCACATGCCCAGCAGCAGAAGGGGAGGAAGGAGCGGCGTCGGCGGCTTCATGCGCGCACCCTGCGCGGTCCGGTGGCTGCCGCAGGGCGGATCTAGCGGCAAGATCCGACAGAGGGGTCGCAAGCGCGATCCTGAGCGGATTAACTTGGAAGTTTAAGCGCGGGCTTCAGTGGCGTCTTTTGCGCCCGGGTGGCGCGCCTGCCTTCTTGCTTGGTCGTCGCCGCCGTCGAACCAGCGCAACTTACGCGTCAAGGCTCTAACTTACTCTTACTTAGGCGGGCGGGCGGGGGCGAAAGGGAGAGGAAACAAAGGGGGGGGGGGGGAGGAGCTGATGGACTGAGGGATTTATTGTGACATAAGCCACCATAACGCCACAAGGGGCATAATTCCCAGCCCTGTCGTAATGCAATGAGCGTTGCTGGATATTACTCCCTGGGGTGCTTTGAGGTGAAAGAAAAAAACCCAAGATTCAATATTAAAAATAAATGAAGCTATGATCTGTAGGTGAGGGTAGCTGATGGGTCTCAAACCCCTGAGTTAGGGACTTTCCCTGCATGTGAAGACAGGCTCCAGTGGATTGAGCAGATGAGATCCATAGCGGGTCCAAGGGTGGAAAAGATGGTTTCTGCTCCTGCTGTAGAGGGAAGTGAGGGGCAGGTGGGGCTCATCAACCTGCGAAGGTTGCCCATCTAGGAGAAGAAAAACCCTGACCCTAAACCTCCACTGCCTTGCCGAATTTTTTCACGAGAGATTAAAGAGTAAACCCTACACCCATCCCTGAGATGGTTGGGTGGGGGTTTTGTACACCGCCTTCCGGCAATTCCTGCTCTGCTTTCTTCTGAACGGGGGTCCAGGACCTCCAGAAACACTGCCCAGGCTTGGGCCCTGTGGAGGTGCTACTAAGAAAGAATGATGGCCCAGTATGCTGAAGTCAGAGGGACTTGCGCATGAAACAAGCCCACTTAAGAGGATCTTGCAGCAGGTCAAGTTCAGGGCGCGATAAGCCCCATTGAGCTCTGCTTGGTGTGTCATGCTTGCGCCCAAGGCCAGACCATGAATCGTCTGAGGCGCGGTGGTGACTGGTGCCCATTGGAACCGCAGAGCCAGTGTCAATTATTTCTAGTTTTGGTCTCCGTGCTGAGTTGTCTGAGGACAAAGCTGAGGAAAACTGAAAGCAGGCAGGTGGGGACTGGCTGGCTGGCTGCTGATTGAGGCTGGTGCCCAATTTGCCCTAAACCATCCTGCTCTGTAGGGGTGTTTTAATCATTCATACCTAGGAAGAGATGGGTCTCTGTCCATCTCAAACCACCACCCCCGAGTTCACATTTTAAGGTTTTATAGGCTATATGGTACCCTTCCCCCAAAATACTCTAGATTTCCAAAGACTACAGCTGCACATCTTATACACCAGTGGTTCCCAAACCCTCACCTTCCCCTTTTAAAACAATTAAAGGCTGCTACTGAAGCCTGTTTATTTGAAAGCAAGAACTACTGAAACCAGCAGCCTTCTTTTGAGGGTAAATGCAATTATGATCGGGATGTAACATCCCCAACAGTAAAACAGCACCCCCTCTCTCCTGTCTCACAATCCGGGGATCCATTCACATCAACCCATCCAATAATCCCCCCTCATCTCCTGACAGGCTTATCCACTTATTTCATCATTTGGCTTCTTATCCCTTAATCCGCCTACCATTTGTTATCCTCAAAGCCCTGCAGTGGCTCCGTACTTGGGAGAAAGTGTTTCAATGGCATTTTGCTCATGGAAGTCAGTGTTTAGGGTTCATATTTGGGTATGTTAGGTTGCGATCATGACTGTTAAAACACAAGCACACACACGTGTGCGTGCGCGCGCACACACACACAGGTTGGGTATGCACCTCTGCAGCTAGTTTAGTAATCCTCAAACTATCCTCAAATCCAGTTCCCCGGGGAGGCTGCTGGTGCAGCATCTAGAATCTGCCCTCAAATGCAGAAAGGGCCAGTTGCAGCACTAGAATAGCACCCATCATCCTAGGAGACTGCAGGAAGGAACTTCTGCATCAGAGCTTCTGCTGGCTCCTTGCTGAGTGTGATGGAGCCCAAGGATTACTTATTAGTCATTATTGTCACAACAGCTTGAGATACAGATCTTCCTCCTACTCCATGGGTAGGCAAACTAAGGTCCGGGGGCCACATCTGGCCCAATCGCCTTCTAAATCTGGCCTGCGGACAGTCCGGGAATTGGCGTGTTTTTACATGAGTAGAATGTGCTCTTTTATTTAAAATGCATCTCTGCGTTATTTGTGGGGCATAGGAATTCGTTCATTATTTTTTTCAAAATATAGTCCGGCCCCCCACAAGGTCTGAGGGACACTGGACCGACCCCCTGCTGAAAAAGTCTGCTGACCCCTGTGACCTACTCAGTAGGTTTTGCTATGGAGAGGCTGGCTTAGATAAACAGAAGATGGGACTTAAGCACTTTAAACTCTATTTCATTTGCTGGTGGTACAGCGTTTTACACTGTGCTCCATTTCCCCCCTT
>JAXCMG010000048.1:471385-523034 GCA_034642415.1 Podarcis siculus | reverse complement strand
ATATAATATAATATAATATAATATAATATAATATAATATAATATAATCCTTAAAATATTGCTTTGTTTTGAATGCATCTTAAGATCTCCAGACTGGAAACTCATGGTCCAGTCATCACAGACAGAATAAAAAATTCTTATTATGTCCAATCCTATGTATCTTTACTCAGAAGCAAGCTCCACTCTATTCAGCTGTGGTCCCTTTCAGCTAAGTGTACATATGATTGTATCCTAAACCCCAAAGTCCCATGTCTTCTGGACTGCAGCCCTTCAGATTCTGTTGTTTGACTATGGCATGCTTGTACCATGCATACGATACCACATTAAACAATTGTGGCTTCTCCTGAAGAACTCTGGGAGCTGTAGTTAAGGGTGCTAAGCAATATTAGGAGGCCTTTGTTCCCTTCACAGACCTACAATTTCCAGAGTGGCTTAACAATCAATCCATTTTAAAAGAGAACTCTGGGAATTAATTGCAATTCTGTAATTCATGGGTAGGCAAACTAAAGCCCGGGGGCCGGATCCAGCCCAATCGCCTTCTAAATCCAGCCTGAGGACGGTCTGGGAATCGGCGTGTTTTTACATGAGTAGAATGTGTGCTTTTATTTAAAATGCATCTCTGGGTTATTTGTGGGGCATAGGAATTCATTCATCCCCCCCCCCCCAATATAGTCCTGCCCCCCACAAGGTCTGAAGGACAGTGGACCGGCCCCCTGCTGAAAAAGTTTGCTGACCCCTGGTGTAATCTCTGCACCATTCAAAAACTACAACTCCCATAATTATCCAGGGGAATCAATAACTGTTCAGCGTGGCATCCTAGTGCTTTCAATGTATTGTATGAATGTGGCCTAAAGCTGCCATCTTCATTTATTATTTATTTCATAAAATTTATACACCACTTGATTGTAAAAAATAAATAAATTCAAAGCAGTTTAATCCCACTTAGCTAGGAACAAACCCCATTGAATTCAAGAGGATTTACTTCTGACAATGCCAGATTTACGTATAAGCTAAACAAGCTATAGCTTAGGGCCCCACTCTCTTTGGGGCCTCCAAAAAATTTAAAGGGGAAAAACTGGATGTATTTTGATAAAATACATATTTTGTTATGTGCAAATAGCTTTAGATACCTATTAGGTCCATAAATTGCCATACAGTGGACGCTTGGGTTGCGAACGAGATCAGTGCAGAATGCACATTCGCAACCCACAGCAGCGCGTCTGTGCACGTGCGGGTTGCAATTCGGCGCTTCTGTGCATGTGCAAAGCACTATTTAGCGCTTCTGTGCATGTGCGACTGCCAAAACCCAGAAGTAACCTGTTCCGGTACTTCCGGGTTTCAGCGGTCCGTAACCCACAAAAACGCAACCTGAAGCGTCTGTAACCCGAAGTATGACTGTATAGCATATATTCAACACAAAAACCAGCGACAACTTGTTGTTGACAAAGGACAGCTGGGCATATAAAGGGCCCCATTACCTTCAGTAGTTTAGGGCTTCATCAAACCTAAATCCGGCACTGATTTCTGAGTAGACATGGTTAGGATTGCAATTTACATTGACTAGTGATTAGTCGATGAGGGGGCAGATCTCCACATGTCCATGCAGAAAGTCCTAGTGACATGGTGCACTTGCCCTCCAAAACAGCCACCTTTCACGCCATACATAGTAAAGTAAAGGTAAAGGGACCCCTGACCATTAGGTCCAGTCGTGGCCGACTCTGGGGTTGCTGCACTCATCTCGCTTTATTGGCTGAGGAAGCCAGCGTACAGCTTCCGGGTCATGTGGCCAGCAGGACTAAGCCACTTCTGGCGAACCAGAGCAACTCACGGAAACGCCATTTACCTTCCTGCCGGAGCGGTACCTATTTATCTACTTGCACTTTGACGTGCTTTCGAACTGCTAGTTTGCCAGGAGCTGGGACCGAGCAACGGGAGCTCACCCCGTCGCAGGGATTCGAACTGCCGATCTTCTGATCAGCAAGTCCTAGGCTCTGTGGTTTAACCCACAGCGCCACCCCACGTCCCACACGCCATACATAAAGTACTCACAATAAAACCGCTTTGGGGCCAGAATTCTTTGGGATGCTGAGAATTTAGGGATGCTTCTTAAAACAAGGACAGTTGTTGTTGTTTTCACACACAATCCGCCCCCGCCCCCGCCCCCCATGTCAGAAACAGGAAATTGTTGTGGTCACAACAGGGGAACCGACCATGGCTTCATTTGTACCTGGAAGAGTAATATTCTTCCTCCAGTTCATAGAAGTCCATGGAGATCTCATCACGCAGGGCAATAAGCTTCTTGTCGCATTCCTCCTCAAAGCTGCGCAACTGCAGGTTCCACTGGTTAATGGCTTTGTTGACGGAAGGGAAATCGTTGAGGATCAGGAACTGTTTTAGGTCAGAGACAAGCTTCATAAGAGACTCGCCAGCCCGAACAATATTTGCAGCTCTGACGTGCATCTCATAGTTGTCCTGCTTGCCTTTGGTTGCCCAAGAAACTTGGGTTTCTTCCTCAATCTTTGCCGTTTTGATTATCTCTGTGAAGTTATCCATGACCGACTTGATGTCATCTTTCAGCCTCTTGTTGTAAGACTGAAGGAGGGTTTCCTTGCTCTGGGGGAGCACGTGCTGCTGCTGCGACATTGTGGGGGCAAGAAAGGTCAGAAAGAGTTACAACTTACTCAATACATGTCATCCTCTTGCAGCCAGGCGGCCATTTTCTCTTTTTCTCTTGCAAACGATTCGTCCTTCATTGGCTATGTCCAACCAATGGGGCGGGGAAAACATTTCATTTGGGTACTTTTTGATGTTTTGCTCATTGTTTATGACGATTTTGTTACGTTTTGTAGTTATGTAATTTTTTTATATGTTGTCAGTCTCCTTGAACATGGTTTTAACTTTGGAAAGGCAGCATACATATAAAATGATTGCTTGATTGTAATAAATTTAAACACAGTCCCACCTGGATTGGAAAAGATTATTTCGTTCCAGCATTGCAGAGGCTGCTCTTGTCACAAATCCCCTGTTATCAAATTGTTGTAATTTAGCATTTTCATGCTTGATCTTGACGTTCCTGTGTTTGAAAATTGCCATTTTAAGGTCAGTAGCAGGAGTATCCTGAAAGCTTGCCGTTTTCTCCCAGGGGCTTCTGAATAGTTACCCCTTCTGAAGTCAGGTTTTGTATCCATTTATTGCTACTGACTTTAAAGTGGCTGTTTTTGAACAAAGAATCTTCTAAGGCAGACACCAGCATTAAGTTACTTAACAAGCTATTCATTTATTGAAGTTGCAATAGAATACAACAGAAAAGACAGAACATGCACTATAGGTGACTTGCAACTTATGTACATTTAACTTGTGTGCATTCAAGCTTTAAACGCTTGGCAAATAAAAAAAATAAGAGAGGGCGGAAAGGATTTAGGTGTCTTGAGGGGAAAAAGACTGACAATCCCACCCTCCTTTGAACCCAACGTGTTTTGACCATACATGATTTGGGCCTCACATACTGGAATAAAACCCAATTGAAAGCTGAGGGTCTCCTGTATGTGATGAAACACCCTGGCCACGCTAAGTTGGCTACATCATTGGCAAAAGAAGCTAAACCCCAAAGATGCAGTACAGCAGTGCTTGTTGCTTGGGGACTTCAGATGGGAAAGGGAGGGACATCCCCAGACACATTCAATGACCAACAGTGGACACCTGCTGAAAGCTGTGATTGGTTGTGGCTCTGTGATGCATGGAAGGTGTACCCCCATCATCTGCATTGCGTATATAAAATTTGTGAATCAGCACTGAGGCATCCACGGAAGCTGATATCAAAATGTCATAGTCATGTATTAATTAAAAGCTAATCATAAAAACAATCAGACAGCAGGAAGTACTGCTGTCAACAACTATTATCTGGGATGATCAGGTATTCAGGTATTGGAAGATTTTGCTCAGGCTGTTCCTTTGCTATTAACTGCTAGAAACCGGGGTGAATAACAGGGGGTGAATCATTCATTTAATGGTGTTGTGGCTTCCTTGGCAGTCTTGCTCAATAAAAAATTGCCGGCTGGTCTAATGTGTTGCAACGGCACCTTGAATATTAAAAGAAGAAACTACCATATATTCACATTGTATGGGTAAGTGCGCCGCAAAAAGCAAGTAGGGTCCTGTATTTAGACACTTAAAGTTTGCTGTTTTAACGTGTTTTTAATATTTCTTTTGGAGCTGCCAAAAGTGGATGGGGAAACACAGCCAGATGGGCGGGGTAGAAATAATTATTAATATTATTATTCTTATGGCTACTACAATTCTTCTTTTTTTGCTTTTTAATGCTTTATTGAGATTAAAAAGAAGTACGGTAACAAACAAAAAGATTAATCACAAAAAAGGAAAAGAAAACAATAATATTTGTTACCTCACACCACAGTATGGTCTTCTTTAGTCTCCAACGACTTTTTGCCACCCCATCATGTATTTACCACTTAGTCTATCTAGCGCACTATTAATTTCCATTTTCTTTTTGTTAATTTTCGTCAATATGATGTTCTCTTATAATTATCCATCATACTACAGAAGTCATTCAAGTCCTGCCACTGACGTCACGTTATTACAGTAATCCTTAAGATATGTTTTGTACATGCCCCGTTTCTTAATAAATGTTTGATCAGTATTACGTCTCAGTTTTTCTGTCATTTTTGCCAACTCAACGGAGTACGCTATTATTATTACAATTCTATTTTTCTCGATCGAAACCCAAGAAAGCATTCTGGTAACTCTCATGGAGTGCTGCTTCTATATACTTTTATATATTTCTTTTTCACAAGTACTAAAAGAGCCAGAGGCTTGTTTCCCCCAAGGGATTAAACTTTGTTACCAGGTAAGGGCCGGCCCAAGACATTTTGGTGCCTGAAAGGAGGGCAGCCGCCTCCTCCTCTCTCCTCCAGGGAAGATCCAACTCAGGAACAAGAGGCTGGGGAATAAAGATTTGCCCCCGCTGAAGATGCTGCGCCGCCCGAGGCCGCCGCCTCACCTGGCCTCTCAGGTGGGCCGGCCGAGAGTACAGCAGGACCTCGAGCTGCGCCCTCTAGAGGCAGCAGGCTGCCCCTGCAGCTGCTCGGCCGGGCGTGGGAGAAACCAATTCATCGCAGAGGAGGGGGGGAGAGAAGGAAACCAGGCATATTTACACGACGCCGCGGGGCCCTCATTTTATTATGTTGTTTTAATACCGGGTTTATTTCAACAGGCGACGAGGGGGTAAAAAAAGTCACATTTATGTGCGTGCGTATTTCCTTTACCGGGTTCACCCCCCCTGCGTCTTGGGAGGCGTTGGTACGCGCCACGCCTTTCTCCGGCCGGGAGGCGGGCGGGCGGGGCGGGCTCTGGGAGCGACGGGGCGGACGGGCCGGGGCTGCGGGCGGAAGCGCGTCGAGGGAGCCGGAGAGCGAGGTCTCGAGAAGCCCGGCCGGCAGCAGGGAGAGAGGAAGAGAGGGAGAGAGCGAGAGAGAGCCATGGAGTCCCACCGCTGGCTGCCTCTGGAGGCGAACCCCGAGGTGAGGGAGCCGGGGGCCGGGGAGGAAAGAGGGGGCCACGCACACGTCGAGGTGTATATGCATATATATATATATATATATATATATATATATATATATATATATATATATATATATATGTGTGTGTGTGTGTGTGTGTGTGTGTAGAGAGAGAGATATGTAATGCACAAAGACTTACATGAATATATATACACACATATTTATTTACATCTACCCATGTGTGTGTGTGTGTGTGTGTATATATAGAGAGAGAGAGAGAGATATGTAATGCACAAAGACTTACATGAATATATATACACACATATTTATTTACATCTACCCGTGTGTGTGTGTGTGTGTGTGTATATATAGAGAGAGAGATATGTAATGCACAAAGACTTACATGAATATATATACAACACACATATTTATTTACATCTACCCGTGTGTGTGTGTGTGTGTGTGTGTGTGTATAGAGAGAGATATGTAATGCACAAAGACTTACATGAATATATACACACACATATTTATTTACATCTACCCTGTTTCCCCGAAAAATAAGACAGTGTCTTACATTGATTTTTGCTCCCAAAGATGCGCTAGGTCTTATTTTCAGGGGATGTCTTATTTTTTCCATGAAGAAGTGTATGGTACACATTTATTGTTGAACAAAAAAAAGAGAGGAAATTTATTACCTGTATACGGTACAATGCCTTGCGGTAGCTTCGGGGGCCTTATATTACGGGGTGGCTTTATTATCGGGGAGGCCTTATATTCGGGGGAGGCCTTATATTACAGCGAGAGGCAAAACTGGAAGTAGGTCTTATTTTGGGGGGATGTCTTACTTTTGGGGAAACAGGCTATATATGTACTCACGCACACATATACACACATATATGTATCCACGTAACACGCAATATATTTATATTAATGCACACGCATATATGTGCACACACTCACATATTTATTGACATCTGTATATAAGTATATTTGTACACACACACACATATATGTAGCTACGTAACACAATATATTTATATTAATGTACACGCATATACATGTACACACTCACATATTTATTGACATCTGTATATAAGTATATTTGCGCGCGCACACACACATATACGCACATATATATCTACGTAACACACAATATATTTATATTAATGCATATGCATATACGTGCACACACTCACATATTTATTGACATCTGTATATAAGTATATGCACACACATGTACATATACATATGTAATAGATATTTATATTAATGCATACATATGTGCATACTGACATATTTATATACATCTATATATCAGTATATTTATGCATACAAGTATAAATATAGGCATGCATGCACATATATATCTATACACACATATATATGCCCACACAAACATCTATTCATATACATATATGTATACATGTGCATATATACAATTATATATATATACAGTTTATAGACATGTATGCACACACGCACTTGCAAGCACACATATAGACAAACATCTGCATTTTATATATTTAAGTTTGGGGTGGTGGCAGTGGCAGTAGGAGTCAATTCAGAGTTCATTTTGGGAAGGAGGGGAAGGTGGTTGGGAGAGAAATGACAAAAAAGGGGGGGCAGTTGTTTGTTTGTTTGTTTGTTTGTTTACTTGCTTGCTTATTAAACCTATATACCACCTTCCATCTGGCGATCACAGGGTGGTCTACAGTATAGAAACTCAAGATGTATAATGTAAGGATGACAGCATGAAAGATAATGGGGGGGGCCTGGGATGAGGGGTTTATGCATAGGGGAGCATGAGTTGTTGGGGATTTCAGGAAGGTGGGGAATGAGCTAAAGTTTGAGTTTTACTGCTTAGTGACTGACTAGAACTAAACCACATTTTTTTTCTTCCTGGTTTTTTCAGGTCACAAACCAGGTGAGCATGTTTTATTTATTTATTTGTTAAGATAAAGATTTGCTTGTTTTACTCTTGGGTTTTGCACCTCTTCTGTTCCCATAACCTTTTGGCTGTGATGTGTACATTCCTCCTTTATTCTGTCTCTGAGTGCATGCATGTGTGTCTGTGTATTGTACACCTACCCAAAGGCTCTCTCTCATCCGTCAGCTGAGGATAACACTTGGGCATCTGATGGAGTAAGCTCTGGTCTACGAAAGCTTATGCCGCAATAAATCTGTTGGTCTTTCAGGCTGCTGCAATACTTGTTTGCATTTGTTGCAAGAAATTGACTCGCTGCCTTCCCTGTTTTAAGGCCAGGGAGTTTCCCATTCTCCTTCAAGGCCCTGCACAGTCACCACGAAAAATTATATCCTGGCCGCCTCCTTTCAGCCTACTCATTTCATTAGGGAAAGCATCTCCTTGTGGAGAATTTAAGTTTGGGAGAAAATAAACTCATGAACGTAAAAATGTGTTTTATGGTTTTATAAACAGTGTTTGATAACAGTGTTCATCACTGTTTATCGCATGGTCTCATAATGTTTCTAAGTATAAGTATCCGTATCTTTAATCTCGTTAATCATAATTTGCAATGCGTAGAAACTTGATTCTCAAACATCACTGTTTCCATTAACACATTGTTTTGGTTCTATAACACTTGGTTTGCCTCACCATAGCTTCGTATCTTTTGCATCTTAACATGTCAAGCATTAATGGAATGGGGTATCATCTTCCTTTGCATATGTCAGCTACTCAAGACAGTTGACTATGCATCTTCTGTATTTTGCCATACCTATCATAGTTCTTGCTCTGTCCTGTATAACTGGTCCTAGGTGACACCACAGGAAGGAAATGCATACTTCCTGTATGCATAGGACAGTATCAGTTTTCTAGGAAAGGATAACAATTAAAAGTGATGGAGTTGATGTGGAAGGGTGACCTCCTTTTGAATATGTGTATAAAATATGAGGAGTGACTTTTAAAAGAACAAACATATGTAAGTTACTACTTAACCCCTTGTTTAGAGGATAGATAAAGGACCATCAAGGCACTTTCTTGTGCAAGATTCAGAATAAAGAATCTTAACTTATATTGAATCTGAGCTGGGAATGTGGAGGAAGAGGTTTGTGAAGGAGTGTAATCTGGTCTTTCGAATGTGACGCGTTAGGCTTTTGCAGATGTTGCTCAACAGCATCCCTGAGAAGACGAGACAGGTTAATTGCTTATTGCTTGGGTGGTAACGAAATCTTTCACAGCAGATGAGTTTTCTGGCATGCTCAGAAGCTAGTGCATCAGCACATATGGTTCATGAAGGAATTTCCCTTTAGGCCTATGTGACAGATAAGTACTAGTACAGTAACTCTTGCTTAAGCCACCCCTGTAAAATTCAGTAAATGCAGTTCTTACCTTTACCTCCTCACAATCTCTTTTTTTCTGGAGAAGGATTATTCAGCCTTGTAATTACACAGTCGCCTGACCTTATGGCAAGCAAGCAATGCCTCCAAGTCGTGCATATTTTCTCCTGCTTGGCCTACTCTGGAGGGGGAGGTACAGCAATATTTTATGGCAGCCAGTGGCGTAGCGTGGGTTGTCAGCACCCGGGGCAAGGCAAGTAATTTGCGCCCCCTAACCCATGGATTTGCGCCCCCTAACCTGTGGATTTGCGCCCCCTAACCCATGGATTTTCCCTAACCCCAGATGTTGCGCCCGGTGCGGCCGGCCCCCCCTGCACCCCCCACGCTACGCTACTGATGGCAGCTGCTGTCTCTTCTCCTCTCCATGTCCACAGTGGTAAGATTCAGGCAGGCAGGAGTGTCAAGCGACAGTTGCCATGTCACTGCATTCATTTTGCCACCTTTAAACTTTGTGGTGGAAGTCCGCGTCGCCTGAGTGTGAGATGAACTGATTCCATAGCACGGTGCTGGGTTTCCCCAGCTGGGAAAAGTCAGGGCTGGGTTTTGGCAGAGTATATGGAAGACTGAAAGAAGATAAACTTGCAGAGTATGTGGCACAGAGACCCCGCCCTGAAAAGCCGGCATTGTAAATGCATTATCTGCTAGATAAATGCTGTTTGCATGGGATCGGATTGAGTTCAGCAGGTTCATTAATGTGGCACACAAGTTAAAGATCTACTGAATTCCAGTGGCCCAGCTTGTACCATCGGTAACTAGATTTTGACAACCGAGTATAAGTCTTCCATATCTATGTTCATGCACAGGTGCTGTTTAATTTCAAGCTCTGCATAATCAGTGGTTTATGCAGAGAAGTGCACACCTTCAGATTTTTGCAACCCTATTTAAGGCCTTTTCCTGGGTGGCAATTTATGATTAGTGAAGCATTTGAGAATTGCTGCAGGTTCCCTAGTGTGCTTTGTGGCAGTAGAAACATTGTGGGTCCGTCTCCATACCTGAGCCTCTTCCATCAATTATCTCCTCAGTTCTGTTATAACTTAAGTAGGGATCGGAGAAGCAAGTGATGGCTGTGACCAAGTACAGTTAACACATTTTAAAATCCAGTACAGGTCAGGATAAGGATTAAGGGGTTAAGCCAGAGGCTATGTGGAAAATGTGGGGTCACCTATGTGAACAGTTATTCTCTTGTGCATCTGTATTGATTAGTGTAAGAGAACTTGCAGATGAGTCTCTGAAGATAAAATTGGTTATCCTCAACTGTGTTACTTCCTAATTTCTGGAGAGAGCAGTGGGAAATGAAATTAGGAATAGCATAGTTTGAAGGTTGCTTCTTTGCAATACTGGGTGGGTGGAACCCTTGAATTTCTTACTTTGATCAGAAGATTGTCTTGCCACGTCACAAACCGCTTATATAAAAGTCCGCAGAGTTTGAAAAGTTACTTTAAAATGCAGGGATGGGTGGGTGTAGGAATCGCAGTTTGAGATTAGCAAGCCACAGGCAGCCTTAAATTTGCAAAACTGATTGCATTGCCCCTTAGATCTCAGCTACACTTAAGTTCCAGAAGCAAAACCATTTTTCCTTGAGCTTTGAAGAATTCGGTTTCTTAATAATATGTAACTTAACATTGCTGTTTATTACTACCATCCTCTGTCAGTTGTGCTGTCTATGTTGAACCATACTGAAAGATGCAAAATATGACCTTTCTTTTAGAAATATTTTTTTTACAGTACACTGTGTGAAGGCTATGCTTATTGATAAATGCTTAATGTGTATCTCTCTTTTACTAGTTTCTCAAACAGCTAGGGATACACCCCAGCTGGCAATTTGTGGATGTTTACGGCATGGAACCAGAACTCCTTAGCATGGTGCCAAGACCTGTTTGTGCCATCCTTCTCCTCTTTCCAGTAACAGAAAAGGTAATTCTTATTTATCTTCAACACAGTTATCTTCCCGATGAAGTACTTTAACTTTGGTGTCTTATAAACGACCTAAGGAAAGCAGGCTTTGGTAGGTTCAGATCTTGGTCTGACGAACCATGGTTTATTTATCAGACTAGAACAAAGCTATGTTTCATACACGCTCACTCCCATTTTTCTCTTCTTTCGTCATGAACCTTGTTTGGGTGAAGAGACTCTAGCTTCTTTTCTTTCTTTTTTTAAAAAATATATTTTTAATTAAGAATTTGAACACAATAATTTTAACAAAGATACATCATCCACATTATCCCCCCTTCCTCCCCCAGACAGAAATTCACCCTCCCTCAGCTCCTTTCTCTGGTTTCTCAACACATATTTTTATTTGCATGTTGTAAAATTGTAAAGATTCTCAGTTTGTCTATCTATATATTACCAATAAATATTTTGTGAATGTTTATTCAAAACCTGCCAAAGAGTTCAGTTCATTTTGTTGTTTCTTCAAATATTTTATAAAAGGTTCCCATTCATCTTTAAAGTCAGTTATCCTTGTCACGTAGTTTGTATGTCAGTTTTGCCAATTCCGCATAGTCCATCAGTTTTTCTTGCCACAGTTCTTTCGTCGGGATTTCTTCATTCTTTCATCCTTTACTATTAAGACTCTTGCTGCCGTTGTTGCATACATAAAAATATTTTTAAATTTCTTTGGCAGGTATTTCACCACAATCCCTAACAAAAAAAAGCTTCGGTTTTTTCACAACTGTTAAATGAAACATTTTCTTTAACTCATTATATATCATTTCCCAGAACATTTTAACTTTACTGCAATCCCACCACATATGATAAAAAGTCCCTTCTTTTTCCTTGCATTTCCAACATAGGTTTGAGCCCGTTTTATACATTTTCCCTAATTGTACTGGTGGTATGTGCCATCTATACATCATTTTCATGTAGTTTTCTTTCAGTAAAGAACAATCTGTAAATTTTAGGTCAATTTTCCGTAACCTTTCCCAGTCTTCCAACATAATATTATGGCCTATGTCGTGCACCCATTTAATCATAACTGCTTTCACCTCTGTGTCTTTGGTTTCCCATTCTAACAAGATACTGTATGCACCTTTCAACAGTTTTACTTTCCCTTCTACCACTTCTTTTTGAAATCTAGATGTTGTATAACAAAATCCTTTCTTGTTGTCTTCTTTGTATGTTTCATATAATTGTCGATAATGTAACCAACTCTGAAAATGGTCTTTTATTTCTTCGTAGTCTCTTAATTTCCATTTCCCATCTTGATCCTTTAACAGATCAGTCTATGTAAGCCACTTTCCTTTCTTTCCAAGTGGTTTGAACAGCAAAGCTTCGTGTGGTGATCCTTTAATTGCAGAAGGAGGATCTGGTCCTCCAGTTCTTCCTGTTTCCCTTGAACCCCTTCCACAATTCCCTTCATCCCTTTTTCTTCTTCTCTTAGTTCTCCTACCTCGTCTCTAACTTTTTCCAGTTTGTCCACCTTGGTTTCTAATTTATTAACCTTGTCTCCCAACACCCAAAATTGCTCTTTCAAAACTGTTTGAGTCTTCAATATCCTTGCGTACTTGTTCAATCAGTGTTTGATTGGATCGAGTAAATTCCTGCATTGATTGAACCATTTCTTTCCTGAATTCAGAAAGTTGCAGAGCCATCTCCCCTTTCTCTCTAATCTCTGCTTTTCCACTAGCCCTTCTGCTGGCTGCCACAGCTGTAGCTACTCCCCTCCTAGTTGTTACTGCACCCTCCTTGCCCACCAAGTCTTATCAGTTGGTTCCCAGTGTTATTTGAGATGTTCAAGGTCACACCTGCTAGCCCAGTTCCCTCCAACCGTGAGACTTTCCCCCCTCCCAACTTCCTTACAGTTTCACTTTCCCTCTTATCTGCCTCCTCCCTCCAGACAACAACAAAACTTATAATCATATAGCAAAAGGAATGCACAAACCAAAAGGAAAAAAAGAAATAAAAACTTCCAATATAACAGGGACATAAAATATACAATTAAAAGGGTATCAAATAAAAAAGACAGAAGAAAGTAAAAAATAAATAAATTAAAAATCCAGAATACAGACGAAAGGAAAAATTAAATCAGTTCAGCTCTAAATTGGTGTCTTTAAGAAACTAAAATGTTCTTTAATTTGTACTTATCTGCTTGTAATTGTCTCAAACTGTATTGGCTTACAAGAGTTCCAAAGTTTATGTCTCCATATTATTTCCTGTTTGTAATTCTATGGCAAGTTGTCTTATTATTTAATTCACTAAAGTGCTGGAGATTGAATCAACAGGTCCTTCTTGGCAGGCTCTTTCAGTCACTTGGGGTGTAGAAATTAGTTCGGAAGCTGTTCCAGGCTCTTTCCCACTTTCTGGGGTATCCCCAGATGTGCTAGGAGTTCCCTGCTGGCTTCCGTAATTTTCTTTCTTTCCCCCTTCCTTTTTCAGCTCTGCCAGTTTAAAAGGTCTGCTCCAATTCCTCCAGCTGCCAGTAGATTTTTTACTTTATAATCCCACAGATAACTTGATGCAGTTACTGTATATATCCTTTGAATGTAACCATTCAGCTAGTCATAGTAAAATGTATCCATTCTCCATTGCTGTACAGTGGTATCTTGGGTTAAGTACTTAATTCGTTCTGGAGGTCCGTTCTTAACCTGAAACTGTTCTTAACCTGAAGCACCACTTTAGCTAATGGGGCCTCCTGCTGCTGCCACGCCGCCAGAGCACGATTTCTGTTCTCATCCTGAAGCAAAGTTCTTAACCCGAGGTTGTATTTCTGGGTTAGCGGAGTCTGTAACCTGAACCGTATGTAACCTGAAGCGTATGTAACCCGAGGTACCACTGTAGTCAGTCTCTATATCCCATTCACAAAAACGTTCCTTTGCAGAGTTCACCCACGGAAATCGGAAGCTTGACTTCCTGTTTTGCTTCCGTTTCGCCAAATCAGTTTTTTAAACCCTAATTTCAATTTTAAATGTTTTATTTGGCCTTTACCTCTAATTGGAAAATCCACTGCTTCTGGTGACGGATCGTAGCTTCGGCAGCAGGCTGCATTGGTGCCGAGCGAACTCAAGCCTCTTCCCTTTCTTTCCCGTGCGCACAGCCGCAGTCGGGAGACGTTCAAAGGGGCGATATTTTTCGCTCAGCTGGAGCCCTCAGGTCCTCACTCTCCTGTGGGTTTTTTTGGGGGTGCGCTGAGCTCTAGCGCTGCCCTCAAAGCCTTTCTCCCGGCTCTGTGTCACAGACGACACTTAGCACACTGCCATTCTCCTCCGCAGCAGACCAGAAGTGAGACTCTAGCTTCTTAATCCACAGTTTCTCATGACACTTGAACTTGTTTAAGGCTTTCTCCCAAGTCAGGATTTGATCCTGTACCCTCAATCTCAGTAGTAGATCAAAGTACTCCTAAAGCAGGGACCTACAGCCTGCATGCCCAATTTGTCTCACCAGGTCATTGTGCCAAAATTGCTCACCTGCCATCATATGTCAGCCCCTGTCAGAGTGACTTGTTGGGGAACGAGGGACCTGGAATATGGGGACGATTCCCTACCTCTGTCTTAAAGCTTATGGCAGGTCTGCAAACAGGGATAATGTGCAGCAGGAGGAAATAGTTAACACCTGCAGTCCTTTACTTTCCCCGATAAACCCTTCCTGGGTATGCAGAATATATTTAGCCACACATTTGCAAATGAATCCTAAAAATTAATAGCAACTGGCCACATAATGCTAAGGGAACCATTTTTTATTTGATTGCCTGAACAATAGAGGGTTTTTCATATAGTTGACCTGGTCACCTGGAAGCCATGGATGTTTACAAGCCTGCATTGATCAAGTTCTCACAGTACAGTCAAACCTCGGTTTTCAAACGTCTCAGCTGCCAAATGCTTTGGAAGCTGAACACTGAAAACCCAGAAGAGAATACTTCCGTTTTCAAATGTGCCTCAGAAGGTGAATGGCTTCCAAGGGGCATTTCTCAATTTCTCCCATTCAACTTGCTGACAGCCCTTTGATCCTCAGTTTTTGAATGTTTCGGAAGTCGAACGGACTTCCGGAACAGATTAAGTTCGAAAACCGAGGTTCCACTGTACTTTAAACTTCGTTTTTCTCAACCACAGCCTCTTTGGAAAACATAATTCTTCAGGGGAGAAAAACCTGGATATTTAATTTTGTGTAGACACTGTTCATATAGCAAGCAGTTCAGGCCAAAACCTCTACTAACCGGTTGGGCCTCCTATTAACAACTGCAGTGTTGAGTTGCTTAATTGTTTAAATTTAAAAATGTTCTGATCTTCTAAAATGAAGTTCCCTACTAACTGAGAGGGACGCAGGTGGCGCTGTGGGTTAAACCACAGAGCCTAGGACTTGCCAATCAGAAGGCCGGCGGTTCGAATCCCTGTGACGGGGTGAGCTCCCATTGCTCGGTCCCTGCTCCTGCCCACCTAGCAGTTCAAAAGCACGTCAAAGTGCAAGTAGATAAATAGGTACTGCTCTGGCGGGAAGGTAAACGGCATTTCCATGCGCTGCTCTGGTTCGCCAGAAGCGGCTTAGTCATGCTGGCCACATGACCTGGAAGCTGTACGCTGGCTCCCTCAGCCAGTAAAGTGAGATGAGCGCCGCAACCCCAGAGTTGGTCATGACTGGACCTAATGGTCTTTACTAACCGAGAACAGGATCTTTTTAAAGTGGCAGGAAGCAGGCATTCTTAGAAGAAAAATAGGCAAATATCTCTTCTAAGGTCATGCTTGTTGCTCAGTGTGTATATTTATTTAACAACAAAGTATGTGGTTTTCTGCAAAACAACTGTGTTTGTTGCTATGAAAACCTAAGCTGCTTTAATTTAACAGCATTACAGTCCTAACCTATTTACCTTGGGCCAAGCCGCATTTAATTCAGCAGGGCTTTCCTCTGAGGAGACATGGCTAGGATCACACTTGAAATACTACTTTTTCCTGGTTTTTGTGACCAGGTTAGCCAAAGGTTTGTTTCAGCATGAGCCAGGCCTTTGCAGCAGTCCAAGTTGTAGTGTATCTCAGTTGCTGAAATCCGGGAAAGGTTTAAATATGTTTGGAAATGTTAAACACCTGTACAATAGGCTTGTTGTTTGTTTTAGGATATTCTAATGATTTATATTCCTTGAGTTAGCTTGGTTGGGAGCAAAGGTTAAAACATTTGTCAACTGAAGAGATTGCAGGTAGATTTATAACAGAATGTGCTATATAATAGACACAACTAGCTGTCATGTGCTTTGAAGATTATTCAACCAATGAAAGAACTCGGTATAATAGTGTATAGACTTTAAGCATGTGCTAGCAGATGTGAAAATTAGCAAGTTTTACTTTGCTTCAGTTGACAGTAGTTACCTTTAGCTTGTGATGTGCTCTTTGTAAAAGAAGATGGTGAATTTGCCATGGTGAAGATGGTGAAGTAGCCATGCTAGGAGCATAAATTGATGCATGTTTACTGAAAGTAAAACAGTCAGTTAGACAATCTGTAACGTTTAGAAAGGTCTCCAGCTTACTAGTGGCAGTATCTCAAAGCAAGAACAAACTTTATTTTTAGGTTGTATTGCTTCTTTTTGGCAAGGACTGCTTATGTTATAGAATTATTCTTTTAAAAAACAGAACTGGAAAAAAGCAAACTGCTACATGTTTTTTATTCTTGCCTTCTAGTATGAAACATTCCGAACGGAAGAGGAAGCAAAAATAAAAGCTCAGGGACAAGAAGTAAAACCATCAGTGTATTTCATGAAGCAAACAATCAGCAACGCCTGTGGAACTATTGGGCTTATTCACGCTATTGCAAACAACAGGGATAAAATTAACTTTGGTAAATACTTCATTTCTACTATGGTGCCTCTTAATGGTTTGAAGGGTAGGGGGCGCTCCTGAACTGCTTATTGCTTATACTGAACTGCAGAAAACTTAGAAATAAGCAAAAGTTGGCTGAAATGCTCTTGGAAAACAATTGCCATGATATGAATAGCTGCAGCAGAATAAAATACATAGCAAATTCAGCATGGATTTTTAAGATTAATGTTGCCCTCAGTTCTTAACAGGTACTGTAATTATTTATGTTGTCACTTCATGTGAAATAAATAAGATGTGATAAGTTCAGTAATGCTTTTTGTCATAGAGTTCAAAGTAACATATTTTAACATATTTTTAAATTCATGTTCTTTTATTTGTTCTAGAAACTGACTCCTCACTAAAGAAGTTCCTAGATGACTCTATGCCCATGAGTCCTGAAGAGAGGGCCAAATATCTAGAAACTTACGAAGTCAGTATCATTCCTTAATATAAATTTGGAAAACGGGAGTATTTTGCTTTTAGGCCCATGTATGTCAAGCCAGATTGCACAGGCTTTGGGTGGGGCAGTCAATGCAGGGTTTTGGGTTCATTTTTATTAAGGAAGTCTAAGAACTACTGGTACATACATTTGGCTGAATTTTATTATCTCTCTGTGTGTGTATCCTGCCCTTTGTTGCTTGAAAAACAGTATCTGTGGAATAAAATGAAAAGCAGCATCATATAAGCATTAAATTAAGTCATTCTAAACCCCTTGGGGGGCGGTGCTAAAAATATTTACACCATCAATCCAGACTTCATTATCCACCTACACTTCCCCTAAATGCTACTTGGGATCTGAAGGTACATGATTTCATTAAAAAAGCTGCTGGTATTTGGTTAAAGAGTTCAGAATGGTATTTTTATTTAGACAGTGGGAGGGAACTTAAAAATCTGGGTTTGGCACTTGCATTACTATAAACCACTGTATAATGTAAGATCTTTTCTATAAACTAATTGCCTTTTTATTATTTCAGGCTATCCGTGTCACTCATGAATCCAGTGCCCATGAAGGTCAGACTGAGGTATTGAACTTAATGTGTTTTTCCCCTGAATAAAAGTTTGAGTAGGGATCTTTCTGTATGCAGTTTCTAACAGGTTGGGGGGGGGGGGTTCTCTTTTTTCTGTAAAAAAAAAATTCTACTAGGTTGCTAAAAACTGGAAAAAGTGGTATCTATCCTGTAGGGAAGTAGCAAGGGTCCATATGGATGTATGAGATATATAAAGTTACAAATATAATATGTTTCACTGGTAGCTGTTATATTATACTGGCTCATAGTTGTAAAGGGGCAGTGCTTAGGTCGATGTCAGTTCAGCCATTAATTTTCTGAGTAAAAAGCCACTTCTGCCACCAGTATGGTAAGGATAATACTAGTCGTGTTTTATTATATGGGATTTTTTAAAAAATGAGGCCTTATATCTGAAGAAGCAAATGCTTGGGGAAAGTGCTATATGAATATTAAGAGGAAGCTTTTTATTTAATATTGTAAATGCATGGACAATCATTTTCTTGCCATAGGGACATTGTCTTCTTCCTACCCTTCCTCCTCAGTTCACACCAGCACATACATGATGAGCACATTGTGAGCACATTTAACGCTAAAAGACACTCTAATCTAATCTAATCCGATCCCATGTGGTGAGACAGCTGTGGTTATAGGCTGGTGGCTGGGGTTTTGTTTTTTTAAAAAGACCCATCTTGTACAATCAATGATAAAAATGCTTCTATTTTTTAGTTGATTTCAGCAGGATTTAGCCTTGTCTTTAATTCTGGATCGTGTCCATTAGCCATCACAAATGGCAAAGTATCAATAGGTGAAGGTTTAGGCAGGATACATACAATAAAACTGGTGTCCCACCTGTGCGTGCCACCTTCTCCTTCCTGGGCTCTTTGGGATAGGGCTGAGGCAAAAGAAATCCTGAGAGCATTGGCGTGTTCATGTGTTCTCCAGCTCACGATGCTTTGCCTTGCAATGGTTAAGCTTTCCTCATGAGTGTTTGGCTACTAGATGTAGGTCTCCCCTGCAGTGGACCCTTTCCAAAACTTTGTGCACCAAAGGCCCACGGACAGGCAAAACAGATACTTTAGTATTTTGTATTTAAAGATAACATGTAACATTTAAGTTACAATAATAAATTATTATTATATGTAGCACATTAGGCCATCCAAAGCATGGCTGCATACTTTGTCTCGTACCATTCATATAGCGTAATAACGGAATGAAATAAATTTCAGCGTATGCAGCCAGGTTTACTAAATGCAGCAGAAATCAACAATTTCTGTGTTGATTTTAATTTAGCATTATTTGCCTATGCATTGTGAAAAGATGCAGTTAAGCACAAGCCCTGCTTGCAGATATGTTTGAGCAATGATGGGGAGGGAAAGGTGAAAATTGTATCTGGCAGGCTGTAGGATGGAGAACAACGTAGTGCTGTTTACTAAACACTGAAATGCTTCAGTTATACGATACGATATATTTATTGTCATTGACCCATGCAGAACAATGAAATTGAAAAACTACATAAAAACTACATAAAACTACATAAAAACTACATAAAACATTCAAAAACCCCTAAAAACTCTGAAAACCCATTTTAAAATACACTATACAATAGAAACCCCTTATGCTGCGTTTAGAACCAGAATTGCATTTGCGTAGAAACTGTTTCTCAGGCGGCTAGTCCTGGCCTTTATAACCCTATACCTTCTTCCAGAAGGCAGAAGCTGAAAGAGATCATTTCCGGGGTGCGTACTATCCTGCGCTATCTCTGCCGCTTTCTTATGGCACCTGGCAGCATAGATTTGATCTAAGGTGGGAAGAGTGCACCCAATTATTCTCTCTGCATTCCCCATTTTGGCTTTGCTTGCAACAGGTTAAATAAATCATTACGGTGAAAACCTTGCCAGAGGCATAGCCATGCTGGTTTTTGTAGCAAAAACAACCAAGGAGCGTTGTGGGCACAGTAAAGACTAACAAATATTAACTGGGCTGGAGCGCCCAAAATCTTACGCTGTAATTATTTGTCAGTCCTTAAAGTGTCACAGGACTTCAGTGTTAGTAGCCTGGTTTGTATATCACATGAAACTAAAACTTGGTTTGGGGTGAATGAACAGGCTCCTGAAGATGAGCTCACATCTGCCTTGTTCCTCCCTGGTCCTTTTGGCTGCCGTGCCAAGCTAAGGTGTGGCTTGACTTAATGTTTCATTTGACCCGGGCCTGTGGTTTAGCGCTCTCCAGACTAACCACAAGCTGTGTGAACCAGCCACTAACTAAAATGGGCTGGGAGCCTGACCTTGTGAGTTTTTAAGTTGGGAAAGCCTCGTTTTATTACTGGCTTACACTGTTTGTATTACAAGGGTGTAGAAAGCAAACTTGTGTGCTGTGTAACCTCTAGGTGGGGATACAATACTCGGTGGTAAAATATGAAATTCTATTTGCCAGATGCCTTTTTTCCATTTGCTAAATGTATACAAGTTGCTTTCTGGAGTGGATGTGCATGACTGTAAAATTCGAAGCATATTTTCATTGGGCTATATATATATATATATACAGTGGTACCTTGGGTTACATACGCTTCAGGTTACAGACTCCGCTAACCCAGAAATAGTGCTTCAGGATGAGAACAGAAATCGTGCTCTAGCGGCGCAGCGGCAGCAGGAGGCCCCATTCGCTAAAGTGGTGCTTCAGGTTAAGAACAGTTTCAGGTTAAGAACAGACCTCTGGAACGAATTAAGTACTTAACCTGAGGTACCACTGTATATGTGTGTGTGTGTGTGTGTCCTAAATTTAGTTAGGAATCATTACAAAAAAATCTTGACTAGAAATTGTGACAGAGAGTTTACTTGTTACATTGTATTTGAAATAGGCCTGAGGGATTGCTGTAATAGCCGTGCTACAATGACTATTTGTATGCTGGTACTGAAAAGATGCAATGCTAGCATTAAACAGTGATCCACTGGTATAGATGTCTAGAACACATTTAGTGCTGCTGTTAAAATTGCTTCCTAATTTTCGATGGTAGCAGTGCCAGTGGTTTTAACTCTGCTTGTAGTTAGCTGTGTGATCATGTGGTTCCTTGCCCACATCTTCCTGTGCAGCATGGATTCCGCTCAGTTCACATGTAACATTAAGCCTGATTATATGTGAATTTTAGGCATGTGGGCACTCACTGTAATATTCACAGCTGCTTTGCTCCACTGCCAATTCCTCTGTTGACACCCATGGCTGACTTCCAGTTTTCATAGCTGTCGTTTTAAGGGACCGTTTGAACCAGGCCAGTGTTTTGATGGAAGCAAAGAATCTTTAAGGTGCAAATAAATATTTTGTATATCCCGACTGTGCTCCGTAGGGCTGGGCAATATTTTGGTTTTTAACATTGCGATAGATCACCAGCTAAACTTTGTGATATATCGACATATCATGGTGTCTGAAGTAAACATGGAACTGTGTAGAGGCTCAGTCTGGGAAATCTTGAACTGTTATTTCCAAAACACTTCTTCTAACACGCTCAGATGCATGACTCTTTTCTGTTGATTTTGCGCACTCATCTTTTGACGTTGGGATTCTAGGAGTGCATGGATGCAAAGTTAATCTTCATGGTTTCCTCGTAAAACAAAAAAACCACAAAAATAGATTGGCATAAGTTCAAAGAACAGCAGGTCCTTTGTTTGTAAGGTGAAATTGCATCCAAAAACTCGTAGTTAGCAGTTTCCTATTTTACAAGGAAAGCTCAGATAATCCATTTCTGCTCTAAATACAGAATTGCACTCTGCATTGTGTATAATGTTCACCTCCTTGCCTGCAGGTTAGACTGCATTACACATCCAGATGGAATATGTGCTTTCCTCAGAGTATTTGATGTGAGGCAAGAACTTCCTAGGTGATCTTTTCCACAGTTTGCTATATTTTTTGCTCTGGGAATCCCCATAGCTCAGTGGCCTAGCAATTTACTTTTTGCTTTCAGGTTTACTTTTTGCTTTCACTGCGCAGCGATCCCTCTTGCTGTTCTGGCTTCTGAGATTCAGAATATATTTTTTCTTGTTTTCCTCCTCCAAAAACTAGGTGCGTCTTGTGGTCTGGTGCGTCTTATAGAGCGAAAAAGACGGTACTTTGCCTCCAGTAGATGGCAGGTTGAAACTGCAGCATCTGGGAAAGCCCAACAGCTGCTGCCAGTCAGTGTAGACAGTTCTGAGCTTGATGGGCAAAACGGTCTGACTGGTTCCTTAGGATTTTTAGGAATAACAATTAGTTCATTACCAGAAATATTAAGCAATCCATCATTATTACTTCTGGTTGGTGGAACATACAAAAAATGGGTGCTTGCTATGTACAGTGGTACCTCGGGTTACAAACACTTCGGGTTACAAACTCCACTAACCTGGAAGTAGTACCTCAGGTTACAAACTTTGCCCCTGGATGAGAACGGAAATCATGTGCTGGCGGTGAGGCGGCAGCGGGAGGCCCCATTAGCGAAAGCGAGCCTCGGGTTAAGAACGGACCTCCGGAACGAATTAAGTTCATAACCCGAGGTACCACTGTACATGGAATGTGTCTTAAAGTGAAGAGAACAGATTTCTGTGGCAGCTCCCTACAGATAAATTTAATGAATGTGCGTAACTTTGGGATGGAGCTTTCTGCTATGAACTTGCCCCCTGCAGGTTCATTCATATATAAACGAACATCTTAAGAAGGCTATGCATACCTACAAGTGTGCAATACACTGATATACTTGGCCCCGCTCACATATTCTTTGTGTAATATGCCGTTCACTTCCCTTTTTGCAGGTGGGTCAAAGCCCCCCCCCCCCCATAAATCTCTCAAGCAGTAAGATGTCTGAGAGACAGAATGTTAACAGGGGGAGCTTTTACCATAATTGTATCCACATACTAGAGAAGGTTGATCTGTTGAATTTCTGCCTGCCACACAGCTGTTAAAGCCACAAGAGTCCCACTCTCCCTTGGTGCCTACCCTAAACCGTGCAAATGGACTCAAGTTTCACAAGTTGTAAGCCACTTATGCTACGGTCCTGCTTTCATCAATTTATCTGAGACCGGCAATTTATCTGAGACCAGGCATGGTATCTTACATAGGTGGTGGTGCAAAAGGAGTTGAAAAGACACCTACGATTTATAGCAAGCAAGGTTCAGATGCCCATGCTTGGATCAAATCAAGATTAAACTGTTACAAAGCATATTATAAAAGCATTGTTGTAGTTCTTATTTATACCTCATAACAGCATTGCTGTAATTATCAGTGGAGGCCAGATGAACATTCTCTTCCTTTATTTTAACAGAAAGGAATGGAGTCTTTGATGTGAATGCCCATTTTAGTATTCATACCAGCAGCACAGCCCATGTAAAAGGATCCCTCTACTTTTCTGCCATGGGTGTGGAAGCATTTAAGAGCCCCCTCTGCCCGTGTTGCTGCTTTGATCGAAAATCCCAAAAGCAGCAGTTCCCTAAAAACAAGAAACTGAGTAATAGCTGCGGGCTATACTTCAGGTTTGTAGCATACAGACCACCTGCCCCAGCAATGTTGTACAGTATGGCTGTATTGGGCTTCATTCTAGAACTGATGTCAGCCTCGCTTTCTTAACCACAATACCCTGCTGCAACATGGATGATGTACTATAATGCTAGATTTAATTTTTATTTGCTGAGGTTTATTTATGTTTACAAACTGTGGAGGGAGGGGGGGAAATACCTCTCTCTCTCTTTTTTTTTTTTTGCATGAAATTAAACCTCTGTTAGAAAGAATACGAACTCTGTTGCTACCTTTTAGTTTTTGGTGGGCATGTCACCGTTGAGTCAGCTACGCTAAAATCATGGATTTTTCTTAGTTATCTTCTTTAGACAGTAGTCACTTCCATAGCAGAGGAAGTGAAAAGAAAATGGCTTCGGAATGACCCACGAAGTCCATTCTCCAAATGTCTGGAAAAGTCATTCCTGGGTCGTTTTGAGGCCATTTTCTGGTCTTCTGTTAGGTTTCTGTACTTTTTCTCTAGTACTTGTCAATCACAGCTCTGACGGCACTCATTGGAAGGGCAGGAGCAGGTGCATATATCTGAAAGCAATTGCTTCAAATGGCGGCTGCTTTCTAACTTTTATGTTCTGCGCAGGCTAGAAACTTCCTTTTAAAAAGAAAAAGAAACATCTTAGAGTGTGGGGCTCCTGGCAGCCGTGAGTGTGTGTATAGACCAGCCAGCAACACTTTGTACGTATAAACCTTGGATTAGTGGAAATTATATCCAGTGAACTGATGGCTAGGGGTTATCTAATAGTATAATTTATGCAGTTTAACTGAAATTTAACATTGGGAAATACATTCCCATTTTAAACCCTTAGCTTCCTAATCAGTTTCTGCTACCTTACAAGTATAAAATCATTGTGTTGGATGGATGGCCTTGTCTCCTGTCTTGATGGGACTCTTCATTACTGATTTCCTGAAACTTGTTATTCAGAGCAAAGTACACATGCTGTAAAGTTATTTCCTGCTAAGTGTTAACCAAGCTAAGTTATTGCCTTGGCAAAGCTTGTTTTTATTGTGTTTCTAGGCAAGCAATTCACCCACCAGGAAAATGAAGGCGAACCTCCCTTCCCAAATAAGGCTGAGGTGTTCTGGAATGCAGACCTAAATATGTTATCTAGCTTTGGCATTTCAATTATGAGAAAACTTTGGGCAATTCTTGAGTGATAGGTCTGCATTTTGCAACTCGCCCATCGGGCTGTCAGTGAAATTTTGCCAGTTCCAAAAAGACAAATGTGCAGTGAACTGCCCATTAGAGCAGCCTTTTAATTTTAGGGCTCCCGAAGGACTTTAAGATGACAACAGTCGTCTTTCCTGCATTCCACCATGGATTGCCCAGTCCCTCTTGCTGCTGCTGAATTCACTGTATTACTCTCTGCTTGGCAGGTCGCAGGAGCTTGTTCAAAAGACCTGCATGGTTTCTCATCTGCTACTGTGCCAGGTTCAGGGTTTCTGTATTGACATCCAAAGCCCTGAACAACCTAGATCCAGGGTACCTCAATGAATGTCTTAACCTGTATGTCCTAGGCCAACCCCTTAGATAATCTGGGGGAGTAGTATTAGTGGTCCCCTATGAACCAGAAGCTTGAGTCACGTCAGTGGGGAGTAATGTCTTCAGCGCTATGGGCCTCACTCTGTGGAACTCTCTCCCATTAGAAATCAGGCAGGCACTGTACCTGCAAAGTTTCAGGCTCTTCTATTTCAGGAGACCTTTGCGCCACGGACGCAAGCTCTGTTTTGTTCTGCGATATTTTAAGTTGTGTTTCTAAATGTTACTTACGGTGTGTTTTTAATTTTTTGTAAGCTGCTTTGAAACCCAGATGGGGTGAAAAGCGGGATATATTTTTTAAAATAACATGAGCAAAAACTGTACAGTGACCTCTAAAGCGGGTAAAGTTGTGTCTTCTTTTCTTTTCTTTTCAATATTTGTGTAGTCACCATCATCCTCACCACAGCCTGAGTTTAGCCACTGCAAAATGAAGGCTTCACCCTTGCGTCGCTCTGCTTCCTTGACCCTGATCAGATGCAATCATGTAGCCTCTGCAAAAGCCACAAGCCCTGTAAAGGCTACCAGTCCACCTGTCTCCCTCCAGCGCTGGCGGCCCACAATACCCCTATCATCTATTGGGCTCCATTCTTTTGTAAGTGTAGTCAATCTTCCATCTCTTCTCTGCGGCAGGCGCCCTTGACATTTAGGCTTAATGGCGGGACTCTTTGGCTCTGAATCCCCTTAGGGCTTTTTCCAGTAGACGAAGCATACTGTCTTAAATCCTCATCAGCAGACAAATAGCAGTAGGAATGTCTACTTCCCCCCCAAAAGATTTTTCCCATCTTCCATCTGGTTTCTCTTATCTCATTGGTGCTTCGTTGGGTCTGCTAATTCTTAGTTCTGTGCCAAATCTGCTCCTATCACATCTGATTGAAAGTCTCTCTGCTTTTTTCCAGGGCCCAGTGCTCTGCGTGCTTTGCAATACTCTCCAGCTCTTCCTGATCTAAATCTTTCATCAGAGATGTACAATATGGCTTAAATGTTGTATTGGCATCGCTGATTGTTTACATTTGCAGTAAATATATGTATATTCTGGTTAATTGTAAAAATCATCCAATATGATCTTGATCTTGGTTGATCTTGTTCCTTTCTTTTGTAAAAACAGGCATTTGAATTATACCAATGAACAAATATTTTTCTGCAACTTAAACAAGAGGTGCTTATCTTGTTTTCAAATTTCCCTTCTCTTTTTATGACTGTATTAAACTGCATTATGTGTTCAAATTCTAATCTTTTTTACTTCTAGTTTGGGAGAGGCCTAGCTACCAGGAAGAGAGTCTGAACACTGTCTCTGTGTGGTACTGACAACATGAATAGGTTTTTAAATTTCTATTTAGATGCTAACCTTTGGCTTAAAAAAGAGAGCTTATATAAGCATTGAAATTTTGTATAAATAAAGGTGATGGGTGCTTATTGCTATTACTTCTGTATTAAAAAATTAATATACAGACACTGACCTACATAAAACTAAAAATACCCTACTCTGGATAAATATGTTATGCTGTAACAGTTGGTTTGATGGAGGATGTAAAATGCCTCATAACGAACTCAGTAGCAGACTTTTGGATAAGTTAAAAGAGCAGTGATCCGAACTGATTAAGATGTATTGTAAAGAGTAAACAAATATGGACCACATAGACTCTTCTTTTAAAATCATCAAAGAAGGCAGTTGTCAAGAGATATGCAATACTTTCAGAAATTGAATTAACCAGACCCAAATTCTCATAACAAGAAGTGAGATAAGGGAATGCATCAATCTTATTTTTTCTATACAACAGAAACTCCTCTTTGGAACCATGCATAGACTACTAAATGCTAACCAGAAGACAAACTTCTAAAAAATCAATATGTCAGTGGTATCTTTCAGCTCAAAGATTAAGCAGGATATACAAGAGCAATAGCACTCCACAGCATCTTGACCAAACGAGATGGAGGCAGGAGGGAGAAGGATGTTCATTCATTGTGGAAACTTTTCCTTTGGCTGCATGCTAGTACCCATCCTTGTAGTTTTTTTGGAAAGCTTGCTAAATCTGTAAGACACTGAATACTTTAGCACCAGGAACCTTTAACAATGGACAATGAATGGTCTTCTGTGATCAGCTGGAAGCAAAATTATAACTGACGGAGCTGTTTCCCCCACAATCCTGTCTTTGTTACATTTAAAGAGGTCCGCAGGAACCTGGGAACCCTGTTCAAACAGGGTTTGCGTTCTTTGCATCTACATGATGCATGGTGTGAATGAATCGATTTATTTCAGTCACTGGCCAGAGTGCAGCCATGGTGTCACTCTGAAATGAAAAAGTGCAGCAGCCAATCACCGCTACAAAAGTTTGTCTAGGTGCAATGTCAGTTTGAACACATCAACAACTTTTTTTGCATCTCTGTGCAAACTCATTGCCGTGAGTGAACACTTGCTGGAGGGGACAACAGGAGAGTCGCAGGGAAGGCATGAGAATATAGTGGTTTGGAATTTGTCATTCTTAGGAATAAGTGAGTGGGCAAGTGCCATCAGTTCTAGAGAAAATGGCTGCTATAGAAGCACTTACTGTCTAGTTAGAAACTGCTGTTCTTGTCCACACCGACACTAACTTCTGGAAAAGCTGGTAGAGCTATACATTTCATCTCCACACAACTTTCAGGCCTGCTTTGTGTTAATGTATTTGTATACCTTTTTCTGAATGTGACATGAATGTGGGACCGAAAATCTGTGACAATGAAAATTTAAGATCTGAAGGAGACCTGGAACTAAGAAATGCTTTTGAATGTCCTCTAAGACTAAAACTTGATAGGGTCTAGAAGAAACCTCTGCAAGTTCCCAATGTGATCCTTCATCAAAAGCACAAAGGTTACATGCCCCTGTGTAAGTAATACAGTGGTACCTCGGGTTACATACGCTTCAGGTTACAGAGGCTTCAGGTTACAGACTCTGCTAACCCAGAAATAGTACCTCGGGTTAAGAACTTTGCTTCAGGATGAGAACAGAAATCGTGTGGCGGCAGTGCAAGGCCCCATTAGCTAAAGTGGTTCTTCAGGTTAAGAACAGTTTCAGGTTAAGAATGGACCTCCAGAACGAATTAAGTTCTTAACTCGAGGTACCACTGTACAGAATTTGAATGCTAAGTACACGGCAAACTGCTTTGAGTCTTGAGGCACAACTGACCCCAATATAATATTGACTTGTGGGAGAAACATCTTGAGACTATACTCCTGACAACATCCCCCTATTTTTCCACAGTGGAAGTCGCTACAGTCTCAAAATTACAAGTTTGTTATAAGATTGGCAATTATAAGTGGCCATGGGTGAAAAGTCAGCCAGACCATGTTTCATATCCATGCTTTTTCCACTTAACATTCAAAGCAAGCGTGGATATATCAGTCACACAGATACCAATCAGTGAGTCATGTGCAATTTTCTGTGCATTTCCCACACACTTTGTGCAACTTTGTAAGCCACTATTGCACCTCCCCTTTAGTTGTGACTCCCCCCCCTCAAAAAAGAGAGTTGCAAACTATATATTTGCACCTCTTTGCAGAAAAAGGTGTC
The DNA here is from genome assembly GCA_034642415.1 of Podarcis siculus. Taxonomy (NCBI): domain Eukaryota; kingdom Metazoa; phylum Chordata; class Lepidosauria; order Squamata; family Lacertidae; genus Podarcis; species Podarcis siculus. The sequence continues at coordinate 494,770 of JAXCMG010000048.1, read as the reverse complement.
CCATCCTTTGATGTTTTTTATTCTCTTCTTAACACTTTCACAACTCTTACACAAATCTTTCATCTCTACAGGGAGTTGCTGTTCCAATCTAGAAATGAATGTCTCTAGCTTGGACACTTGTGCCATTATATCTGCAAATGACACTGTCATAACATTACATTAGGTTTGTAGTGTTCTTAACGTGTGCCGTCGGCATGTTGCTGCAAAAGCTATGTACTAACCCAGAGTTTTTGGCACTGAAATGCTTCTTGCATGAATAAGAACACTTGGAATAGATTTTGGCAGAAATGTGAGACTTCTAAAAAATGGAGTTAATTTTAACCAGCTTCTGGAGCTGTTGCCACGGAGAACAGTGTATTTTGGATGTCTGTTAGACCAATACTTTGTGCATAGGTGGAATTAAATTACCGTGATATATTTGCTTCAGTTGACTTACACAGCCATTCTGTGATTCTAATTCTTAAGCTGTCATACTGGCTATTTTGTTAAAATTGGATTATCATTATTCTATACCACCCTTCATCCAAAGATCACAGGGAAGTGTACAATATAAAAACTTCATTTTAGCTTTTGTTTTGCACGGGGGCGGGGGCTGCAGTATAATGATCAGTAGCATTTTGTAAACTGCAAAATGCCCAATAAATAGCCATGGTCAATTTTATTATTTGTTTATAAATATTTCCACCCCATCTTAATGTACCAAGGGGCTCACAAAAGTGGCTTACTAAAAATCTCACAGTAAATCTCACATTTTAAGTCTAGTGTTGGGATCAGAAACAACATGGTTCCCTATGGTGCCAGGATTATTCAAGTACCATTTCGTATCACCACCCTCTGTTTTTCCTGGTATTGTCCTGTGGCCATTGCCTGATATCCAGCCCAGCAAAACGGAAGCTGTGTTTTTGTTAGGAAAGGACCATTTCAGTATGAGATTATGTATACAGACTCAAAACACAAGAGTTTACAGTGCAAACTTACGCCTTAGCTGTAGACCTCATTGTGTTCAGTGGGACTTGCATATGTCAGGTGTGTATGAAAGGGAGAGGGCATACTTTTGTCTCGTGTGAAAATTTATATATTAGCCCAAATTGCAGGTGTGTGTATGTGTTAAAGTACATTTTTGTAGGTACAGTAGTGGCCAAAGTACCATCTTCACCCTCCATTCCTTTAAGACAGGTCTCTTCTCTCTCCAGTGCCAAAGTTCTCAAATGAGAGGTGCCAGAGGTCAAGCCTGGACAGAACCAAAACCAGCCCTAGAAGCTGGTTCAGTCTTGAGGAAGAGTGTGCTTTTCTTTATTTAGAAGCCCATGTCTTTTATACTTCACATGTATTGTTCAAACCGGGTTCATAGGTTGAGCCCTGGCTCGGGTTAAGTTCTTCCCAACTGGGTAGAGCAAGAGTTTCAGCTCCTACTAATGACTTGCATGCACATTGTATTCTCTCGCAGGCACCCAGTATAGATGAAAAAGTAGATCTTCACTTCATCGCATTAGTAAACATTGATGGCAATCTCTACGAGTTGGGTAAGAGCAATCCTTCTCTTTCAAAACGGATCATATTATCATCTACTTAATGCTTAATTTTTGATATTTTTACCTCGGGTGTATAGCCTGCCTGCCAAGAATGGATAGTGATTATAAGATCGTCCAGTGAAGAATTCTCGGTCAAGTAATTATGTTCTGCCTTTCGAGAACCACAGTTAAGAGGAATTGAAGAATATTGGAACAGCTACTTTTGAAAAAGGGGAAAGCTGTTAACCTGATGAGCAGGCCTCCGTTTTAGTTCATATTTTTTTCTGATTTTTTTAATGTATGAGTTGGTAATGGTTTTTCCCCTACCTTGAATGTGCCATGGATTTACAGTGACCTTTTGAAGATGTATGTTGTCTTCCATGAGCCTGTATAAAGTGAAGTCATAGGAAACTTGCAATTGCAAACCTTGCATGTGAAAAAGGCTGTGGATTCAGTCCCCAGAATATCTGATCAAACGATCTCTAGTAACAGGGTTAAGAGAGGCAGTTGCCTAAGACTTCAGAACTTCTAATACTCATTAGTACTGTGTCATTAGTATAACTTCTTTGATTTGAATCCATAGCACCAAAACTGTTCATCCAAAGTTTCATAAGATCTCCTCCTTTTGTGCCTTATTTAGTCTGTTCAGATTGTTTGCTTTTTGAATCCTGGAAGACCACCTAAACACAAAACACTTACGCTTCGCCACAGAAAATATGCTCTTTATATTTATAGATAACAATTTACCAGAATAGACTAGGGAACAGAATAATAATAATAAAAAACTTAGCTTGCAAACTGTGTGTGGTCAGCTCTAGGTCTGTGGAACGCAACCAAGAATGTGCGTTGCGGAACTGCCTCTTGGAGCGCTGCGTATATAGAAGTCAACCATTGCAGTAAACACACCGAAAATGTCTAAAGCGCATACCTCATATGAAAATAATTTAGGGATTTTGTCCGTGATGGAATAAAAATAGCTACCAAACTAAATGAATTTACACAAGAAACTGAAAACTGGGAAAGGAAGACGAAGTCTTTCCCGGCATATTTAATGGAAGCTGAGAAGTTGGCTTCATGAATTTGGCTGTCTTTGTTGGATAGCTTTAAAAAGTAATTGCCATGGAGGATCAGCCTGTTACTATTAATCAGGTAGTTAAATTGTGCCTCCATACTTAAGGGCAGTGAATGTCTGAATTTCTGAAACCAAGCATAGAAGGGCCTTTGCCTTTGTGTCCTGCTTGAACTACATGTGTCTGGGCCCTAGTGGTGGCAATGGGAAGCTAGTCTGCAGGGGTCCTTGATTCATTTTATAGTAAGTTAGCATGAAAAACCCAGTAGCTTTCCATTTGCTTTGATCTGTGTACATGTTTATAAAGGAAGAACTAGAACAATGCCCAACTCTCAAGACCAACTCTGTCAGTGGAATCGGTATATGCTGTTAATTCACATTTTTGTTCCAACAAGCTTTTGCAGCTGGATGAATAGGTCTCTGCCATAGTTCATAGAATTATGGAATTGTAGAGCTGGAAGAGACCCTAAAGATCATCTAGTCCAACCCCCTGCAATGCAGGAATTTGTAGCTATCCCAGATGTCCATTTTCTGTTGTTTCTAAACTTCCTGTTTTGTTTAGGGGGTTTTATTGTAGGGACGCGGGTGGCGCTGTGGGTAAAACCTCAGTGCCTAGGACTTGCCGATCGCATGGTCGGCGGTTTGAATCCCCCGGCAGGGTGAGCTCCCGTCGTCCGGTCCCAGCTCCTGCCCACCTAGCAGTTCGAAAGCACCCCTAAGTGCAAGTAGATAAATAGGTACCGCTTTATAGCGGGAAGGTAAATGGCGTTTCCGTGTGCTGCGCTGGTGCTGGCTCGCCAGAGCAGCTTCGTCACGCTGGCCACGTGACCCGGAAGTGTCTCCGGACAGCGCTGGCTCACAGCCTCTAGAGCGAGATGAGCACGCAACCCCAGAGTCGGTCACGACTGGCCCGTATGGGCAGGGGTACCTTTACCTTTACTTTATTGTACAGTTTTGTAACTTTCTTTAGCAGGGCTTATTGCACGTCATACCTTGCCTTGGGACATATGTTGTGGAAGGTGATTAAATAATGATGATGATGATTTTAAATCTTGGCTACTTGTACAAATTTAACTATAGTACTTCATTTTTCCTAGCCCTGTTATTTCATTGTACGTATAGTGGGGAAAATATCAAAGGATTAAATGACCTTAAAGCTTATTTTATGGGATCACATGAGGTGTAGTATTTGCCCTACGAGGAAGATTGCCATGTCAAATTTACTACTTAATGCTTTCTACATAAATTCTTAAGAATTTTCTTTCTGTGTTTTCCAACAGATGGACGGAAGCCTTTCCCAATAAACCATGGGCAATCTAGTGACGACACTTTTTTAGAGGTAGGAATATTGTTTCATATCAGCAGACTTTGACACTTCTTATAGCAGAGCTGTTGCGGGTGGTATGAAGTATTTACTATGTTATTTTGTGAAACTGCTGTTGTAGAATATAGTACAAATTTAGATGAGCTTCAAATTGCCAGTACTGCTAGAAGCTGGGCATACTGAATATTGTTTTCTACTTGGTATTATCTTTATGATCAGCCTTCTGATCAGTCAAAATTCCTGGTGAACAAATGCAGAACTTTTCTCACCACTCCTAATGTTAGTTAGGCAATGATTGATCAATTTCAGTTGTGTTTGTTTTGCAAAATAGATGACGCATCCTTATCCTTTCTTTCCTCTTACTAGGATGCAGTAGAAGTATGCAAGAAATTCATGGAACGTGATCCAGATGAATTAAGGTTCAATGCAATTGCTCTAGCAGCTGCCTAAATTATTCTTGCACAAGGACAGAAACTGCCTAATGTATTGTAACAGAATGATGCTTTTGCCATAAATCAATGATCCAGTTTTTGATACCATGCAAATAACATGTTGATGTGGATTAAACTTCAAATTTGTCCTTTATCTCATGTAGCCTGTTTCTTCTAGAGTATTTTGAATGATTGCATTCCAGGAGAGCAGCTGTTAGTAGCACAACATAATGAAAAGTGCCATGGACCCAGTTCACAGGTTTTGTGTTGTTTTTTTTTTACTGAGAGCAAGCAATCCTGATTATCCTCATACATAGCACAGCAAAATTCATCTGATGCTGTCTAACTTGGCTACCTTGGATGTGGCCCATAGCAGTTTCTCTGCTTGCAGCAGCCAGAGAAAGCTTCACCACTATAAAGGAAATTGCTGCAGGCACAATGCAGTTCTCAACATGAATGTGCAACAAAAGAAAGGTCAAGACAACTCCTGTTCGCAGAGCAACTGATCTGGTCTTACGGGTTATTGCATGGACTTTTGGTAAGCAGTTGCCAACTTCGTGAGATGCTGTTAAGGGAGCAGTCCTGTACACAAGAAGCTCATGTATGTTAATCCAGTGTAAAGTTACACCGGATCCAAACCCCATTCAGGAGCAAGGCTACTTGCTCTCAGCTGAGCTGGCCCAAATCTGTCAAGCGGGGAAAACAAGCGTTTGAAAGTGTTTGACTTTCCCCACACTTTCTGCATTCTGGGGTTGCCCTTAACCGCATTAGGCCTTAGAACTGACTCTGTGTAAACAGACCGTATTAATAACATATGCCATACACCTCTGAAATGAGCACAGGTTTTTATGGCAAATGACTCTAATAACATGGGCTAGAGCAGGCTTCCTTAACCTCGGCCCTCCAGATGTTTTGAGACTACAATTCCCATCATCCTTGACCACTGGTCCTGCTAGCTAGGGATCATGGGAGTTGTAGGCCAAAAACATCTGGAGGGCTGAGGTTGAGGAAGCCTGGGCTAGAGCTATCCCTGCCAATGAGGAATATTAATATTTCTGACCAATCCATTAATTAATATTACTACTCTGTATACCTCTCCCCCCCCATTGACTTTTCATCTTAATCCTGGTGCATCAAGATTAATAAGAGGATACAGCTTTTCTGAAGTTTTTTATCTGCTATAATGACACTGTGTTAAATAGCCAGCTACTGGACTGAAGAAGAAGAACATCATTATTGTCTTGGGTCTTATTAAAGTCACTGACTTTCTTTTATATGCTTGTGATTAGCTCTTACTTGCTTTTGTAACATTTGTTACAGAAGTCAAGCTACTCGGTTCATAATTCCCCTGAGTTTTCCATTGAAGATAACGAACCACGTTCTTAAGAGATGGTTGCAAGCCTTGGGGGAAAAAAATCATTCACAGCCATGCTAACTAATGGTTCCCATATTCTTTTCCAACTAAGATTCAGGATCATTGAAGATGTCATCAGCCCCCTGGTTTTGAATTCATTCAGACGGTCCAACTATTCAACAGACTTCATCACTAGCCTGACCTGTGGCCTTGCCCATCCTTACTCTTGTCAGTGTTGCTAAATGTCTCATTAAAAACGTTTTATTTTCCTTGCAAAGACTTGAAGCAAAGCAGGCACTGAGCGGTTAATTGAGCTATGGACTGTGTATATGTCTGTGAGCATGTGTGTGCTTCTAGCATGCTTGTGAGTACCTCTAATGGTTAGCCTCATTTTTCTGTTTGAGCTAGCACTGCTGAGCTTTGGGTTCAGGATGACTTGATCACTTGAATGCCGACAAGGAAAAATGAGAATAAACTTTTTGAAGGTTCCCCTGTAGAATACTGTAATTGGAAACACATGCCTGTTTCTAACATCTGCTTATTTGTGCTAGCTGTATTTGTGCCTGTAATGTAAGTTCTCCATGAGCCCTGATCTTGGAGTGACGAGTGCCTGCAAAAATCCTGTATGAATGTATTGGGTAGAAAAGAGACAGACAGACAGAGAGAAGCAGCTATTGTGAGATCTGCTCAGGTGTTTCATTTTTAAATTCAGAAAAATAGCTTTGGCTTTTAGAGCTGCAGTGCTTACAATTTAGGTAAAGGTAAAGGGACCCCTGACCATTAGGTCCAGTCGTGGCCGACTCTGGGGTTGCGGCGCTCATCTCGCTTTATTGGCTGAGGGAGCCGGCGTACAGCTTCCGTGTCATGTGGCCAGCATGACTAAGAGGCTTCTGGCGAACCAGAGCAGCGCACGGAAATGCCGTTTACCTTCCCGCCAGAGCGGTACCTATTTATCTACTTGCACTTTGACGTTCTTTTGAACAGCGCACGGAAATGCCGTTTACCTTCCCGCCAGAGCGGTACCTATTTATCTACTTGCACTTTGACGTGCTTTTGAACAGCGCACGGAAATGCTGTTTACCTTCCCGCCAGAGCGGTACCTATTTATCTACTTGCACTTTGACGTGCTTTTGAACTGCTAGGTTGGCAGGAGGCTTACAATTTACTTGTGCCCTAAAACAAGTAGAAATGGCAAGATAAAGCACTTGACTTTCACTTCCACGTCAGCAGTAAGCCCATTCCAAAGTCGTATTGTGCTTGTTTACAACTTAACATTCCTCCACCACCGCTCCTTTTTATTCAGCCTCAATCCACTTCCTGTATGAGGTACCCCTTTCCTGAACTCCAGGAGCCTGTAACATAATATATTTTTTTAAAGTTCGGTAAGCACTGCAATGAGTATGTCACTCTGTCACTGGGAAGAGGTTATGGGTATCTTGCCATGGAGCAATTGCAGTCCCGTATTGCGTATGTTGTTGTTAACAGTAAAACATGGAGCAAGGATAATACAGGATAATGACAGCAGTCACAAAATTAAAAGACACCTGCTTCTTGGGAGAAAAGCAATGACAAACCTAGACAGCATCTTAAAAAGCAGAGACATCACCTTGCCGACAAAGGTCCGTATAGTTAAAGCTATGGTTTCCCCAGTAGTGATTCTGGAAGTGAGAGCTGGACCATAAAGAAGGCTGATCACCGAAGAATTGATGCTTTTGAATTATGGTGCTGGAGGAGACTCTTGAGAGTCCCATGGACTGCAAGAAGATTAAACCTATCCATTCTTAAGGAAATCAGCCCTGAGTGCTGAGGTGCCAATACTTTGGCCACCTCATGAGAAGAGAAGACTCCCTGGAAAAGACCCTGATGTTGGGAAAGATGGAGGGCACAAGGAGAAGGGGACGACAGAGGACGAGATGGTTGGACAGTGTTCTCGAAGCTGCCAGCATGAGTTTGACCAAACTGTGGGAGGCAGTGGAAGACAGGAGTGCCTGGCGTGCTCTGGTCCATGGGGTCACGAAGAGTCGGACACAACTAAATGACTAAACAACAACAACAACAAAGGATAATACGTCCTAAGGTTTTAAGATAGTGTGGCTGAAATGTACTAACCTGAGAACATGCACATGCCTTGTGAAATAAGTCATTGCTGCATATAGGAACAAATGATGGAAACCAAAGGATGTTTGAGAAAACTGTTCCTGCACTGTGCAACAGGTAAAGAGGAGGAGGGCCTTCCTAGAAGGAAACAGGTTAATCCAGTCCATCTTATGATGCCTGCCTTCCATAGGTTAATACAGGTTGCTGCTGCTTGGCTTGGCCTTCCCTTCAACTATTGCTGCCTCTTCTAGGATATGCCACCTGTATCTCAAGCCTACTCTCATCATTTTTTATGGGCTCTGGGAACAGCATCACAGTGAGAAGTAGGAGGAAAGTAACAAGTAGAATTAAAGCCATCATAGTGGTTGTGTCTCAAAGGTAGGGCGCAAGGCTTGTTACCAAGCCATTGTTGAATACAGCTCATGGCTGTACTACAGGTCTGAGCTTCTAGATTACCCCCCAACTTTAAATATGTAGAGGATTGCACTGTTGTTGTTTTTAAAAAAGCAAACTCTCGGAGTTGGGCTGTTAACTATTATTTGTATCTAAGGGGAAAGGAACTGTTAAGAGGTGACAGAGTAATAACTCCCCCCCTTTTTTTGCACAGAAACAAACCCAACAGAGGAATTTACAAGAGCTCAATTTCAAAATACAAAAAAAACCCTCCCTTTTATAAATGCTTCTGTGTCCTGGTCCTCTTGCTACTGGAGAGTTCTGTATGGAAAAACAACTGTCTGGAATGTAGGATGCTTTGGCTAAGATGTGCTATCAAGTTGGAAGAGTAGATAGCTGAGATTGTCAGTCTCCCATTATATTCTCTCCCCCTTGCCCTGCCCCTGTAACCTCCAGCTGACCTAGTGACTAGAGGAAAATGAAAGTTAAAATGCCTCTTCCAAATGAGCATATATGGTATTCAGAACGATTTTGGAACGCAGGCATTTGGGGTTTTTCTTTGTTTTGTTTTTTAAATAGTAACTAATAAAATGAATTGTTTCTATTTGCTACAGAACAAATGACCCCTGTGATGATAAACAGCACTTGCTGGTGATTAAGTAAATTCTCCAAAAGGAGAACTTACTGGATCACAGCAGTCTTTCCACAATGCATTTGTTCTATGGAAGGCAATTAAAAGAATTATTGTAATACCCGAGTTCAGACAAAACAGGGATGGCCCTTTAACATACTTTGCTAAAGACAAGCTGTAAAAGAATGAAAATTTATGGTAACTGCAACAACCTTGCATTATTTGATAGCAATTGAGATAGAATGTTGGAGTGCCTAAAATAACATTTTACATCAGTATGAAGTATCCAGGCATTTAGATTTTTATGTTGCAATTGCATCCAGGAGCAGTTCAATTTTTTAAAAAGTGGGGTGTGTGTGTGTGTGATGTTTTATTTGTTCTTACTGGGTTCAGGTAGTGAGGGGATGGAAGCTTTACAATTGATTTTTCTAGGTATTTTCAAAAGTGGATATGCATCGCCTTGGAATATCAGTGGAATTAATTTATTCCTGTTTATACATTGTTTACCTCTAAGCTTAAATATGTGAAAGATACATACGGTTGGAGAAATACAGAGGACATATACATTGGCTCAGTAACAACTGAAACATTGGAGTCTACATCTTTGAATGGGGCTGAGCACCTGGGGTCATCACAAGATGCTGTGAATCTCTCCTCTGACATCTGCCCTTGTTGGAATTTCCAAGGCAACAAAAGCTATGATTGATACAGACACAGTAAACAGAATGCCTTCCGTTCCCCGACGTGACTGTCACAAAGGCCTGCATTCTTACAGGCAGGGACAAAAACCTCAATCCCTTGGTTTATATTGGTGTTGGAATAAAAGTAAGCCCTGCCTTGTCTCACGGAAGTATGATAAGGGTGATGATATACTGTGTTCAGTTCCAATAAGGAAGCTGCGTTTATGGGTGCAGCACTGGTCCAAAGTTTACAACAACACAATTATAGCTTCTCTGCCCACGACCATCCCTAAACTTCCTTCTAGAACTATTACTATTCTTTATTGAATTTGTATACCACCTTTCATCCGAAGAGCACAGGGTTTTTCACAACGGAAACATACCAAATGAAAACACCAAAACACACAATAAGATGTGCGAAACAAGCCAATAACCCCTCTCACCACAAACACATTTAAAAGGCAGTGGAATGTTAATCAGCCAAAGGTCTAGCTGGCGAGGAACATTTTCGTCTGGCATCTAAAATATATATAAGGAAGGTGCCAGGTGAATCTCTCTGGAGGTTCCCCACAAAAAAAAAGGGACTGTTCTCATGTTGCCACCCTTCAGACCTCTCCTGGAAGGAGACACACAAAGGGCCTTAGAATATGATCATAGGGTCTGTGAAGGTTTATAATGGCAGAGGCAGTCCTTGACATATTGTGGTCCTGAGCTGTTTTAAGGCTTTATAGTCAAAACCAGCACTTGGAATTGTGCCTGGCAGCTAATTGGCAGCCAGGGCAATCAGGCCAAGGTAGAATCTGGACACGTATTAAAAAACGCTGTGAAAATGTTTTTTTTGAAAAACCGTTTTGGAAAATATATTGAATTTGCCATAAGCTCACCATTGCCATCTAGTGTCACATTTATGTAAAAAAAAAAAGTAAAAGGTAAAGGACCCCAGTCAAAGGCAACTGTGGGGTTGCGGTGCTCATCTCGCTTTCAGGCCGAGGGAGCCGGGGTTTGTCCACAGACAGCTTTCCGGGTCATGTGGCCAGCATGACTAAACCACTTCTGGCACAATGGAACACCGTGACGGAAATCAGAACGCATGAAAATGCCATTTACCTTCCCGCTGCAGCAGTACCTATTTATCTACTTGCACTGGTGTGCTTTCAAACTGCTAGGTTGGCAGGAGCTAGGAAAGAGCAATGGGAGCTCACTCCGTCATGGGGATTTGAACCGCCAACCTTTGGATCAGCAAGCTCAAGAGGCTCAGTGGTTTAGACCACAGTGCCACTCGCGTCCCTGTCACAATTGTATGATGCACTTAAAACACACTTAAAATGTATTTGCAGCTGTATAGCTGAGTCCCAGATGGCTCAAGCTGTCTTGTCCCAGTGAGGAACCTGGCCTCTGAAAGGACTTCAGACGCAGCCATGCTTCCTTCTGCCAGCCAGGATGGTTTGCATGAGGAAGATCTGCTTATCTTTGGGTTGAGGGTCATCCTGCAGCCAACGGTGACCACCCCAAGGCCAACAGTGCTTTCCATGCGCTTTTCAAATGGACCAAGCACCTGATCGCTGCGGGCTTGCTGGATTAGGTCTAGGCCTCTGATGCAGCAGCAATTTCCCCACAAGTAAAAAGGGACGCGGGAGGCGCTGTGGGTTAAACCACAGAGCCTAGAACTTGCCGATCAGAAGGTCGGTGGTTCGAATCCCCGCGACGGTGTGAGCTCCCATTGCTCGGTCCCTGCTCCTGCCAACCTAGCAGCTCAAAAGCACCTCAAAGTGCAAGTAGATAAATAGGTACCACTCCGGTGGGAAGGTAAACGGCGTTTCCGTGCGCTGCTCTGGTTCGCCAGAAGCGGCTTAGTTATGCTGGCCACATGGCCCGGAAGCTGTACGCCGGCTCCCTCGGTCAATAAAGCGAGATGAGCGCTGCAACCCCAGAGTCGGCCACGACTGGACCTAACGGTCAGGGGTCCCTTTACCTTTACCTTTAAAAGTTTCCAAAACCCTGCAACGAGGCTCTATGCAGGCGCCGTGCCGCTTTTTCGCAGGGAGGGGGCGCCGCCGCCCAACGCGCCGCGCTTCCCTTCCTTAAGGAGAGACCGAGGAGGTCCTCGCAGCGCGGCTGCCGTTGCCTTACCTGCCGCCAGGTGGGAGTCGCGCGTCCGTCCCCCGGGGAAGTTGGCCAAAGTTTGCCCGCGGCTGCTGGCTGGAGCGCCGGCCGGAGGTAGGTGGTGGTGGAGGAGGAGGAGGCGGCGGAGTGGGGCGGGCGCGCCTTTCCTAGCGGGACGCCGCGGAGAGAGAGAGAGAGCGAGCGGGGAAAGGGGCTGCCGTGGCGGCGGCGAAAGTGCGCCTGAGGGGTCCCCGGTTGCGAGGCGCCTCAGCGCCAGAGCCGGGCGTCTGTGGAGAGGGAAAGGGCGCGTCGCGGCGGCGGCTGAGCCCCTCGCTTCTCTCTGAGGTAACGGTGAGGAGGTAGAGACCCCTCCCCAAATTTGCCCCCCCCTTTTTCCTTTTTACGCTTGACGTAAAAACTTCGTGGGGTGGGGAGGCTGTGAGGGCGGCGACTGGGCGACGCCTCCTGAGCGGCGTCCGTCCCCCGTTTCCCTCGGCGGCCGGGCTCTTCTGACAAGCCTTCTCCCCCTGCTTCTTCTTCCTCAGCTCGGGAGTCCCGCCGCGCCTTCCTCTCTCTTGCCGGCCATGGAGAGCAGAGAGGATGCCGAGGGCGCCGGCAGTGGCGGCGAGGGCGCCTTTGCCGAAGCTCGCCGCTGGGTGGAGGTAAGAGAGCCGCGCGCGGGGGGTCCCTGCTGCGCCCCGCAGGTAGAAAAGCGGGGCAATGGGAAGGGGGGAGACTTGGTTTTTTGTCGTGAGCATTTATAGGTATTGCCCTTTAAAAGCAACATGAAGGCTGCTTCCCCCTCTCTTTCTCCCCGTCGTCCTCTTTGCCCGGGCATTGCCCACACTTCTTCACCAGACGGGCGGTATTTTCAAATGGGGAGGTGGGTGGAAAAGAGAACGGGACGGGGAAATGGTCTGTAGCAAAATACAGAGTGAATCACCCTCCAGATTTACCTTTTGGGTCAACAAAGCAAAAGTTATTGGTTCAACTTTAACAAAAATAATAAGTTTTTTTGGTTCCAGTAGCACCTTAAAGACCAACTAAGTTAGTTCTTGGTATGAGCTTTCGTGTGCATGCACACTTCTTCAGATACACATCTGAAGAAGTGTGCATGCACACGAAAGCTCATACCAAGAACTAACTTAGTTGGTCTTTAAGGTGCTACTGGAAGGAAAAAAAAAATTGTTTTGACTATGGCAGACCAACACGGCTACCTATCTGTAAGTTTTTTTGGGTGGGTGTGTTACAAACAGGTACACTTCTCCTCTCTCCTTTCCATTCAGAAGTCTCAGAAAGTTTTGTAGCCTGGAAAAAGCCAGTGTGATTCTTCTGAAACAAAATTTGCCTGTACTGTATACCCCTGAGTACCCCCAGGGGAAAAAAGCACTGCAGGGGTTTGGGTGTAGCATTTAACTTGCAAAAAGGATGGAGTGGCTGGCTGGCCGGTTGGTCATGCAACCTTCCTGCAATTGCCTAGCGCCAATTCCAGATGTGCCTGTTAAATAACAGGGTGGGGACGGCCCCCTTAACTACTGTCTTGCTTGGAAAACACACTCTAGGTAGGGTGTGGTATGATATGGGTAAAATTGAAGGGAGATGGGGTGTGGGCCTTACGGCTACCAGGAAGAGCCACCCAACTTTTTCTCCTCTAGTATGAGCACTAGTTTCAGAGGTGTACCCAGGTGTTGGTTAGGCTGGCCCTGCCAAGGGTGCAGGCCCAGTTTCCAAAATTGCACCTTCTCCACTTGGCTTGGAGTGAGCCCATCCCTGCGGTGTTCCTCCACTGCCCTGGGCAACCAGGTGAGGCACACAGGCTCATCTGGGCACCTTGGCAGAGAGTGCAAGGGACGTAGGCGTGCCGATACAGCTCCTTGTCAAAGGAGCCTGGGTATGGCTCTGACTAGTGTGTGTTTTTTGTCATTTGAGAGTTCAGCCACAGGTTCTTGGGTGGAGCCTTTGCTCAAATTAAGCAGAGATTTTGTGGAAATTTTGATGGGGTTGATGCGGTGTTCATTAGCTCACTTGGAAATAAGGCCCACCTGATTTTGTAGGAATAACTTCAGAGTATGTGTACCAAGTTGGAGTTGTTTCTGTGTTGCAATTGCTGGATACCGTGTTATGTAGGCATATCCTTTTAATGTACAGGAAAGTTTCTTGTTACAGGATATTTAGGTTCTGTAGAATAGGCGTTTGAACCTGTAGCACTACCACCCCAGCTGTTGTTGGACCACAGCTTCCATTATCCCTATTGGCTACGCCGGCTGTGGCTGATGGGAGTTGTAGCCCATCAGCAACAACTAGAGGGACACGGCTTTCTTGCTCTAGAATGGTGTTTCCCATACTTGGGTCTCCAGCTGTTTTTGGACTACAGTTCCCATCATCCCCTGACCGCTGGCCCTGCTAACTAGGGATGGTGGAAGTTGTATTCTAAAAAACAGCTGGAGACCCAAGTATGCGAAACACTGCTCTAGAACAAACAACTTCCTAAGAGGTCTTGCAGTCCATGGAAGCCTGGTTCCCACAGCAAATTTATTAGCCTTTAAGGTACTAGAAGATGACTTGTTGGAACATACAGTGGGTCTCATTCATGTCCTTTTACACTTCGGTGAATTGCATTCGGTATCCATTATTTTCCACATGGCAACTTCAGGAAAACAGTGCCTTCAGTGAAAGTTTGGTTTAGAAACTCAGGCATTTCTTGGCCTTGATAAGCAGACTGCTGTTATTGGGAGTTGCTCATTAAGAATGCAGGGAATGAAGAATCCTGCTCAGGTGCAGATGGTTAAGTTAGATGGCCTTCAGATCTGGTTTAACTTTCCCCTTAAATGTTCTCAAATGAACAACGGGATTTGGGAGGGTGCATTCCTTTCCACTTAGCAAAGCATATATTAAATTTTGTGGCAGGGATTGGATCTGTGTGCTGTTCTTAAGGGGGCAATTCAGTTGTCAACCTGAACTAATGTAGCCTTGCCAAGGACAATGGAATTGCACTTGTGGGAGAAATTTGACAGCCGATTCCGGAAAAGAGCCTAACTTATGCTTGGAACTCAAGTAGTTGAAAGAGGTGATGCTCTATAAAGTTAACAAGGTGTCTTGGTGGCTCAGTTCAGCAGAAGCCAACTGCGAAGCACTTTTGAACATCCCCAATAGCTGCAGGCACCTGTGCACTTTCAGAAAGCGACACTTAAGTTCTGCTGTAAAACTATTCACAGTTCTCAAAGAAAATTATTTGCAACTCCAGGAATTTCTGTACACACTTTACTAGGTTTCTAAAAGGGAGGGGAAAGGGAAACACTTTGCCCCCCTTCTTCTGTTTCAGGAAATGAATAAACTGGAATTTTAAGTGTATTCCCATGGCTTGTCCTGTTTCGGGTAGTAGAATTTCTCAGCAAGTAGACTCTGAGCCTACAGGTTTATGGCACCTATGTGGGAAATGTGAAGACTGGGCTCACATGCACAGCAGGTGTGCTGGAATGCAGAGCATAATTGTAGTGTTAATTACAATTGACTTTATAACAAGTGAGAGTGGAGCTACAAGTCAGAAAGTAAATATGGGGCTTATGATCCCCTGTTTGCCCCATAACACTAAAAAGGAATTGAGATGGGCACTATCAGGGAAAATCATACATCTGCCCTGAATTGCTTTCAAACTCTTGAAACAGATTCCTAAACTTGCTTATTTGCAACCATAGTGTTTGAAAAAGGAATATTGCTCCACAAAGGTGAAGTTAATGGGTCGATAAGATAATTGAATTTTTCTTTACCCTCAAGGAGTTTGTGTACTATTTTAGGATATGGGAGGATTTTTCCTTTGATGGATGTCTATTAATAACTGGGACTTTTCCCTTTTACCCTGGAACTAATAAAAAAACAACAACCCAGCAATTTAGGTTGCAGTCTGAACCTCACTTACCAATGAGTAAGCTCAATTGAATTCAATAGGACTTTCTTCTGAGTAGGCTGGTTAGGATTACAGCCTTATTTGTTGACATTTGTAGACGAATAGACACCTGTTTGTTGCAGCTAGTCTGTTTTTGCTTTCTTCATGATGCACGTTAAAATTTAGTATAATCACAGAGTCTGGTCTTCTCTTACGTATGCTCTGTGATTTAAGTTAGGAGGTGAATTTAGCCACGGATAGTTTTTAATCTTCGGGAGAGTACCTGGATAACTTGGGCTCTGGCATTGTATTTGGGCCATGATGTCAAGTGCAATGCTTTTCCTTAATTTGATTATGGAGACACCACCGAATCTACAGCCAACCAGAGTGAAGAATCTATTAGCACCCCCCACCACCCATTTTATGGAGAAATGAGACCTTGCAAATTCTTGACGGGGAGCATAACAAGAAAGAAGTAGTGATTGACTCTTGCAATTAACTTCTGCTGCTTCTACTTGCCAAGTAAAGACATTTGCAAAGAGGCTTTGCCCCATTTCTTACCTTTGCAGACTATTTCTTTTTTAATCAGTAAATGAGATTCCACCTTAGAGGTATCCTCAATACAGCTGCTAAATGAATTTCATGTACTTATTTTATTATCATTATTTCATTAAATTTGTATGCTGCCCTTCATCCGTAAATCTCAGTGTGGTTCACAACGTAAAAATGCAAGATAAAAAATGCAAAATGCATAATAAAAACAAGAACAAAAACAAAGCAAACCAGTAACGCCCCCTCTCACAGACACATTTAAAAGGGTGTAGGGTGTTCTAATTGAGTGACTCAAATAATTTTCAGTTATTAGATGCAAGAGTTCAGGGTCAGACCAAGAGTCCATCAAGCCAGACTTCTTGTTTCTGACAGTAGCCAGTCAAATGTCTCAATTTTTTAAATGGGCCAACTGAAATTTCAAATGTGGCAAAGCAGTAGATTTTATATACTTTATAGGAATTGTGATGCTAGCCATTCTGTTTTGGAACCAAAAATCTTTTATTTTTATACAGCCCCACCAAATGTCTGCTTTGCATTGCCCACACCTCTAGTATTTATCTTGATATCCGTTTTCAACTCAAAGGCGTATGTGCAAGATGATATCCTTGACACTGATAAAAATGCACTTTAAGAATATAAATGCAACCACAAGTCGTATTGCTTGTTAACATATGGTAGCAATAGCCCTCTCAGTAGTCCCTCTTTGTTGCCAGTAACACGCAGGTGGGAACAGCAATAAAATTCTAAATGTGAAATGGTGAAATACAAACTTGTGTGTGTGTGTTTTCGAACTAAGTATAGGGAGAGCTTCCACAGTGAAGAGTTGTAAGCATGCTTAATTCAAACATTAAATAGTTAAAGGGCAATGATGATAGGATTTCAGATAGGGGATGTACACTGCAGACTATCCCCTGGGACCTGAAGTATTTTTCTTAGAACAGATATAGCTAATACGTTAAAGAGATATGGGGTTTTCTTTCATTTAAGATGTGGCTTTTGAGAGGATGAAAGGGGTCTGATTCTGATGAGGGGTACCGTATGTTCTACACTATTCATGCAGGGTGTTTGGATGAGTGAGCTTTTTTCCTTAAGGAACAGGTAGCACAACTTGTACATCCCTTTGTCTGAAGCTGAAGTCCTATGCACACACGCTTGGAAGAGTCCAGTGGGTTCCCTGGTACGCTTGCTTCTAAGCAGACAGTTGCTGGAGAAAGAAAAGGAAAAGCATTTGCCTTTGTGTCTTGCTTTTGAGCTTCAAAGCATCTTGCTGGCTGTTGTGAGACTAGATGGCTCTTGACCTGATCCAGCCAGCCAATTCTTGTATTGTTAATGGTATGTTGTTCATAAAGCATCATAAAAACCATGTGTTAGAAATTGCAGCCCTTATGAAGCCCTGACGTAAGTTAGGAAATGCATCCTAAAGGTATATTAGATCACTGTGATTAGGAAGCAAGGACGATAGTTTTGGATGTGTCTCTGCATATTTAGAAATGCCATCCAGGAAACCTTCCTTATTTGTCAATTTGCATCCTATTTCTTTTGCATTCCACTTCTTTGTGTGAGATGGGGCCTCTGGCGGGATATTTTTGGAAGGCAATGTCAGGTTACCAGAGAGGCGGGCAGGTCATCAGACAGTGAAGACAAAACAGAGACCTAGTCTGCAGCTGTCTAAAGATTTGCTGTCAAGACCTGGGTCCCAAAGGATTGCTGATAAGAAGCAAGTTCTTGGGTGTCATTGTTTGGAGGAGGCAGGTAAATGCACCAAAACTGGAAAGCGGTTTCCTTGGTAATACAGGGTGGGAATGCCACAGACCCAAAATACAGAGAAGTTGGGGCAACAGGCTGCAGAAATACAGTGGGCTTTCGCACTGAAGTTGGCTGCTGTTTGATAGGCAGATGTGTGATGTTCAGGTTGTAGAATGGCAGGAATCTCCAAGGGCCAAAGCAGGTGTCATGTGGGGGACTGATGAACAGAATGTCTTTCAGGTTGTTAAAAAATGAACAAAAAACTTCAAAGCGCTGTGATGGGGTACAATTCAGGTAAGGGTCATAGTGCTGTATGCTATTAATCCTCCTTCTCATACAGTGGTACCTCGGGTTACATACGCTTCAGGTTACATACACTTCAGGTTACAGACTCTGCTAACCCACAAATAGTGCTTCAGGTTAAGAACTTTGCTTCAGGATGAGAACAGAAATTGTGCTCCGGCAGCAGCAGGAGGCCCCATTAGCTAATGTGGTGCTTCAGGTTAAGAACACTTTCAGGTTAAGTACGGACCTCCGGAATGAATTAAGTACTTAACCCGAGGTACCAGTGTACTATCTTGCTGATATAAATCCCACAATCTTCCCAGTGGAAGGAAATCTACAGTTTACTTTGTTTTTCCCTGTGGGGCTAATAGCAGTTTCCGAAAGCGATGCTTTCAGGTGGGAAAGAAGGTTAATTTCACCACCTCACTCTCCCACTTCTGATGTTCACTTGGTTCCTTCTGTGGCTGCCTTTAAAAAGGTGGGAGGAATGTTGGATAGCTTGTTCATGGGCCTCCTGAATGTACCTAGTTTGTCCCCAAAGAGTTTGATGCACAACTTCAATGCGAATGAAAAAAGCCTACAGTGGTCGACATACACATTCAGTTTGGAATGGATGTCCTGTTTCCTGTCCCACAGTAACAACATTCCAACGTGCTAAAAATAGTTCAGCAGGGACTCAATGGCATTTTCTTTTCATGTTGTGTATGAAGACTCCTTAAGTCTGGAGGCATGTGCACCTGGATTCAAGTCCAGCAGCTGCGATTTGTTAAAGCGTTATACACTTTTTGAAATCAACTCTGGTTTGGAGAGCAGGGGAAGGCATTCGTTTTCTCCTGCTTTTGCTGCTGACATATTTTGGGAGTTGTGTTATAAGTGATGGAAAGGAAATATTCCATCTCTGACAATAAGATCGCAAAATAATTGGCTAACCTAATATAAAAAATCATTTAAAAACAACAAGTATGTTCCTAAGAAGATTGCAGAGAAAACCCACTGGACATTGGTCTGTGTCTCAAGAACGCTGCACACTTAGGGCTCATACACAATTCCATTTGTCCCTCTGCTTTTCCTCTGGGAAAAGCCTCTCTTTACTCCTGAATTGGAG
The DNA here is from genome assembly GCA_034642415.1 of Podarcis siculus. Lineage (NCBI taxonomy): Eukaryota > Metazoa > Chordata > Lepidosauria > Squamata > Lacertidae > Podarcis > Podarcis siculus. The sequence goes on along the minus strand of JAXCMG010000048.1, from coordinate 475,606 downwards.
CCAACCTCAGTTGGGTTTTCCATGCGTTGATATTTGCTCCGATTCTGCAGTAAAGAGGTTTTTCCAGGGAATGCGGAGGGGCAAACAGAAAGCCAAGCGAAAAATCTCTCTGACCTGTGTTTTCTAGGCGGAAGTGTGGGCGAGACCCCCAAACTGAAACCCTTCAGCTTTTTCTAGTGGTTTTTAGCTATGCACATACTTCCTTGTAGCCTCAGCACAGCACAAAAGTTTGAGAGCAAGATGGAGTGGAAACAGGGCTAACTTTAAACCAGTACAACAAGCTGCACCAAAGTAACTTCTGGTTATTTGAGTTTCCACTGCCGTATCAAATGAAGAAAGTGAAGGCAAGCTTTGGTTTTGGTTAGGGATTGCAATTGTTTTAATAAAGAAAATCCAGATAGCATGTACTGGAAACTTAAGGTGAGCCAGGAGGCTTAGATGTTTTGTGTAGGTAATCCAGTTTGCCATAAAGATTCTTCTAGATGAGTTGGGTAGTGCAAGTCTTGGATGTAAGCCATGAGATGGGTAGCATCACCATTACCTTCTTAAACAGCACTGATTGATCCTTCACCAAGGTATTTCAGAGGTGTAGAGAAAACCTCTTACATGGTGGTCTTAACAAAAAATATTTGAGGGAAAAAAAATCATTCCTCATATCTTTATTTAGCTGTTTAGAGTGACAAAATGTGAGATATAAATCTGTGGTCTGTTTTAAGTATTTTATTTTATTTCATAAAATTTATATACCTCTTGTTTGTAAAAACAACCCCCAAACCCTCAAAACCAGGGGTCAGCAAACTTTTTCAGCAGGGGGCCAGTTCACTGTCCCTCAGACCTTGTGGGGGGGCTGGACTATATTTGGGGGGGGGGGAATGAATTATTTCCTATGCCCCAAAAATAGCCCAGAGATGCATTTCAAATAAAGGGACACATCCTACCCATGTAAAAACACGCTGATTCCATCTGCGGGCCAGATTTAGAAGGCGATTGGGCCGGCCCCTGGGCCTTAGTTTGCCTACCCATTCTCGAAACAATTTACAAACCACTGTGACTAGTTACGGTAATTATCCATGTTCATAATGAAAAGAAGAGGCACTACATATGTTGCAAAAAGTTACCAATGAGCCAGACAACCACGTGAAAAGATTCACTGGCAGTTTTAATTATTTTTTAAAAAATAATTTCTACAAAACGGGCTCATTGACATGGTTGATGAGAGATTCAGTGGAAAGAAAAAACAACTCAAAAAGCTAAGTACAATTTCTATTAGCAAATGACATTTTGGGCTCAATATGGTTCTTCAAAAATATAATTTGGTGTGCAACAGTTTTGTGGGGAGGGGGGCCGGCGAAATTAATTGATGCTTCCTTAGCCATTGTGGTCAAAAGCTCTTGTTTGGGGGCACTTTCACTGAGCATCAGGTGCTTCAGATTTGTCCTTCCATTAACAGCAAGGATGCGGGTGGCACTGTGGTCTAAACCACTGAGCCTAGGGCTTGCCGATCAGAAGGTCGGCGGTTTCAATCCCCATGATGGGGTGAGCTCCTGTTGCTCGGTCCCTGCTCCTGCCAACCTAGCAGTTCGAAAGCACGTCAAAGTGCAAGTAGATAAATAGGTACCACTCCGGCGGGAAGGTAAACGGCATATCCATGTGCTGCTCTGGTTCGCCAGAAGCGGCTTAGTCATGCTGGCCACATGACCTGGAAGCTGTATGGCAGCTCCCTCGGCCAATAAAGCGAGATGAATGCTGCAACCCCAGAGTCAGGGGTCCGTAATGGTCAGGGGTCCCTTTACCTTTAAGTTTTTATTCTCCAGGATAAAGAGATGCTTCACTTTAGTTAAACTAGGATTCCTCTGAATCCTGCCTCTAAGGAACAGGGCCAAATTTTCTCCCGCAGTTGTAGATTAGGGAATATGTAGATGCTGGAAGTATTAGAACCTCAAATTTGCTTTCCTGCTTTTTTTTGTTATGTTTTTTGTTTTGGTAATCTATCTGGCCATGTCCAGACCGCTGGATGTTGCTCTTTCTTTTATTTTTTTATTTTTTAGTCTGCATAGAGTAGTGTTGGTGCTGCAGTGAGTGTGGCTGGTGGTGACCTCTGGCAAGTTTCAATGCACATGGCTGGGGTGCTGCACGTGACTTGATGGGTCTTCATTTCTGCAGGACTGTCCCAGATGGACTATGGCTTCCTATTTGGCACAGCAAAAATACTTTCATCTTCTGGAGTTCATTTGAAGCATTGGCTAAATTCTTCAACTTAAAGAAGAGCCAAGATGTTGGAACAAAGTTGTCCCCTGGGAGCAATTGCAGCTGCGTTAATAGCTCGGGTTAGAAGCTCATTCCCAAGGCAAATAAGAGCCCATTGTAAAGTAGTAAATATTGATGAGCAACTGCTCGAAATTCTTAGCATTGCTTCAGAGTGCGTTCCAAGCATTATGGAGCTGGAAAAGAAGCAAACAACTTGGACTGTCCCAGTCTGGCGAAAATGCATGTTGAGCAAACAGCATGCCCAGCTTATTCATTAGGAAAATGCCCTTGTGACCTGCTTTTTAAAAATCAACTGAGGTCTGAATAGTCAAATGATCTGAAAAACCACAGACGACATTTGATGGATGCTTGGTCACCAGGAATGTTGGACTTCCATGTGATATTCAAGGCTGGCTGTCCTTCATGATTTGCATTTTGGATGTTTCTTTCCCTGAATTCGTGGTCGGCTAAGATTCATATAAATGTATGCTTCCCCTGCGGAGGCATTTACTTCGAAATGTGGTGCTTAGCTTCCCGAAGCTCTAAAATAATAATACTGCCTTTAATTTTGCATGCTAGTAGACATACGTCACATTTGCATTGTGTGAAGGTGGGTGATGGAGGCATGGGCCGTTTCCCCCACCGACAGCTTAGATTGTGTCTGTGGCTGATCCTGATGTCTAGCAGTTTAGAAGAAGAAGAAAAGATTCATTTCCACAGGTTCTTATTTTAGAGAAGATAATTTTGCCGCTGTTGCTAGGAAACGAACCCAAAGCAATCTGGTGTGCAGGAAAGAAACAAAGCCTTGTAAATTGTCGTCGCTGAAGGAGCAATCCTATAGCAAGCTCTGCTGGCAAGAGCAGAGTTTGGATCCATCTGAGACCCCTGGCACAGCTGGACTGCACCAGCTTAACTCTTTTATCCTCAGCTCAGCTGAAGATATGCCAATGTTTTTCTGCTGAGCCAGGTGGCCGAACCTCTCTTAATAGGTGTAAGCCCTGAAAAGGGGGTATGCTGGTGGGGGCAGGTCCATGGGGGGCACTTAGGATCCGGTCCAAGCCTGGTTAGTTTGGTCACATGACTGGGCAACTCAACAAAAATTGAGCTGGCAAATAGAGTGGTGAACCTCAAAGACTTACCAGTAACCCCATTCATGAATGGAGCTTGGATCTGGTTACTTATGGTGGCTTAATTTATGCTAGGCTTGCTTCATACAAGCTTCTTGTGTATAGGATGGCTGCTCTAAAAGTAGAGATCTCAGCAGAACAATACAAGTTTCGAAGACCTGGTCTTTTGCTTTCTTCAAGGGAGCAAAGCACCAATTTTCCTGACGTAGGTGTAGTAGGTCCTTCAGTAGGTATAGAAATCTCTAAGGGCAAAAATTTTCTTTAGGGAACCCTTTTTCTTTTACATTGACCTGTTTACTGGGGAACCCTCAGCATACCAGCTGCTACAGAACCATTGTGTCCTGTTCAAAAAATAAAAACAAAAAAACTTCCAGGAGCTGCAGGGCTTCCTGGAGCACAGTAGAGAGAAAAACTATTCCTCATTTAAATTGGCTTGGCCAGGGCATAATCTTGGAGACACAACTGACCCTCTTCTGGGGCTGAGATAAATTGAGTAGACACCATTAGGTAATGCTTAGAGGATATCTGGGCTGGGGGGGGGGGAGCTCCACAAAACCTTTTCATGAGATGCAACTCCAGGAGGATTAGTTGAAAGGACAGAATTTATTCTCTTAAGAGGTAGACGTTTGCTTTAAATAAATCTGCCTCTAGCTTGAAAGTACAATGTATGGAGTCTAAGGAAATGGTTTGTCCAACATGTGGCCACCACATGTCTCTATTTCTGGAACTTGTTTTAAAGCTCGTCTGTCTACTGTATGTTTTTATGGTTTGCTTTTCTGCCAGGGCAGGAAAGATGTCTGCCTGGGTTAGATTTCCTGAATTTGCATAAAGAGCCTTCCCCCCCCCC
>JAXCMG010000048.1:372092-471375 GCA_034642415.1 Podarcis siculus | reverse complement strand
CCCCCCCCCCAAAGCATCTCAACAGTATGGCAAGGACTGCATGTAGAGAACTCTGTTCATATATTTAAAATAACATCTGAAAGACAAAGCCCATAACTCAATCAAGTGATTCATTCATATTGTAAAACCTGGGTGGGCCTTTTCTGGAGTGCTTTTTATAGCTGTGTTGCTATGGTCTTGGCTTAGCTCTTAAACATCTGCATAAGGGATATATTTAAGTCTTAGGTGAGTATTGCTATTTCACTGTGTGTGAAGGTGGGGGAAGCAGTGTTTCCAGGGGCCCTCAATCATAGTTTGAAATGTGGCCAGTCGATGTATAAACATTTGTTGCCTGGGTAATGAACTGGCGGAAAAATTAAGAGAAACTGCAGGCATTGTGATCTACAACTTGCATTAATCTTGGGAAATCTGGATTTGATGCCTACATCGGGCAAATGCTCGTCCGCTGATATTTGGCAGATAGTATCCATTTCAGTTCTCTTGTCTCTAAAATAGAAGTCATTGTGATCTACCTCTAGATTAGTTATGTGGACCAAAAAGAAACTCTACAGCATGTCAGAATAATGGTGTGTGCTGTGAGAGACCCCTTCAGATCTTGCTAAGCAGTTGTGCACGTCACTTGCCATTCTTATAATCCGTTGTACTTCCTAGTTCAAAGGGTGATTTAAGAGTTGACGATACAGTGGTACCTCAGGTTACATACACTTCAGGTTACATACGCTTCATGTTACAGACTCCGTTAACCCAGAAATAGTGCTTCAGGTTAAGAACTTTGCTTCAGGATGAGAACAGAAATCGTGCTCCAGCGGCATGGCGGCAGCGGGAGGCCCCATTAGCTAAAGTGGTGCTTCAGGTTAAGAACAGTTTCAGGTTAAGAACGGACCTCCAAAACGAATTAAGTACTTAACCTGAGGTACCACTGTACATGTAAACATTCAAACTGCAGTATTAAAAGCTGAATTACTATTTAATGCCAACGACGCATAAATGTTTACACCTTTTTAAAAAGAGTTTCTTTCTTCAGAGAATGCTTTTTCATTTTGATTTGCAAGAACGCTTGAGCATAAGATTCCAGTGGATGCTCTTAGACTGCCTGCGCATTCAGTTCCTATGGTGCATCAGCTGGGTCTGTGGAATCTCTCGGTCATCCGCGTCAGGGGCACCATCTCGACCTCAGGATTGTGGGTGCCCACACGTTTTGGGAGGGGGGGTCCTCCAGCAGTGCAACGTGGCTCCCCCATTAGAATGATATTCGGTGTGTTGTTCTAAAACGTCACAGGGCATACTTGTTAATTAAAATGTTTTTTACCTTGGCTTTTTTGTTTCTTTTTCAAATGTAAGTAATACCCGGCTATACCAATTTCCAAAATGCTGTCTCTTTCCCTGCTGCTGGTCCCTGGTTGCTCTGCTCTGCTCTGCCCTCTGGTGACACATTTTAATTCCTCCTCCCTCCATCTGTGTCCTTTGTTATCGGAACTGAACGCCTCCCCTCAAATACCATTGCGGGGGGAGGCCCTCGGAGTTTGAATGCAGTAAAAAAAACAACGCTATATAGGGACATATGAGCAGTGTTTCACCGATATAGCAGCATAAAACAATTAAAAATTAAATAATCAAAAAGACACAGTAATACAGTGGTGCCTCGCAAGACGAAATTAATTCGTTCTGCGAGTTTCTCCGTCTTGCGATTTTTTCGTCTTGCGAAGCACGGTTTCCCGAAAACCTCAAAAAAGGCTACCGCACCGCACGCTATGAGTTGCTCTCACAAGACGTTTTCGTCTTGCGCAGCAAGCCCATAGGGAAATTCGTCTTGCGAAGCAACTCAACAAACGAAAAACTCTTTCGTCTTGCGAGTTTTTCGTCTTGCGAGGCATTCGTCTTGCGAGGTACCACTGTAACGCATTATGAATGTAAAAAGTAGGACGTCATGTGTCAATCTACATCATCAAAACCATTCTTTAACCCACCCTTAATGTTAAAAATCACGAGCGTATATCCGCCCTGTGTTTTGGAGGTGGACATTTTTTTCACTACTCCCCAGTTTGGGGCAGGGGGTGGGGAGGAGCGAAGGAGCCCTAAAATAATGAGCAAAGGATTGTTCACATCAAATCCCTAATGCAGGGGAACAGTATTGCATTAAACACTATCCAACACATATTGAAGTGTCCTTAAAACCATTGAAATCAGTGACCTGGAGCATTGGATTGTGGCCAAGCTCCTGACTTCTCTCTGTTCCCTCAAACTGTAAATACCTTTGAGAGAGATGTTAACCTTGACTACCAAATATCCCTAATGTCTAACTCCGTGCAAGAACTTTAATTCATGTCAGCCATCAAGTACTGAAATAGGTCATTTAATCCATACTAATCCTTCATGCAGGAATTCCTGAAATGCTCAGGAAGATGTATATTTTTAGCAAGAGAGTAATGATGGCGATTGTTTAGCTGAAAATAGATCATTGTGTTAGTGTTTTCTTGTAAGCTTTATTTAGAAATTAAGCAGTTCACCTTTTCTTAATGTATTTAAATGCGTTCCACACCCATATTCTTTGGTGAAATGCCCCCTTTTATGAGTGATAGCTATATATAAAGAAAGCTTCATCTCTGGATCATAGAAAAATATAGCTTGACAAGTATGGCATTTTCAGGAAGGATCACACTGAGATTAGCTGGGCCAAGAGCAGGAATACTTCTGAATGCATTGGGTATGCATAAAAAAGAAAAGTGTGTGTTAGAGTTGAATTTATAGATGATTGAGTGTTCTATGTGCTTGCGTGCCTTTTGATCTTCTGAGTTATGTCTTGCCATGGTTGCAAGCTATAATTTGTTTCAGAGCCATTACTACTCTCTTGCTTCTGTCTCCTTGAACTATGACCTAAAGCTTTCATGAGTTTTGTAAGGTACTGATGTTTTCCTCCATAGTTCAAGAGTGAACAGATGTCAGATAATGTTTTCCATACTTGATGGTATTGTCAGCACTTCATAATGAACCTCGCTGCCTCCTGTAACACAGTTTCCCTGTCAAAACTTTCACTGTTCTTTCTGCTGCCACAGCCTCGCCTTCTAGTACTGCCTCTTTAAATCTTTTAACAAACACATTTGAGTTCAGCATTCCTGGCTAAGGCAGAGAGAAGGAAAACCCATACTTAAATTTGCTTTAAAAATGGCTTGCGTACCTGCACAGATGGTTTAGAACAGAGGAGTGCTTAGAACAGAGGAGTGCTTATCTCCTTTAGGATATTAGTAAAAAGCAGAACTGCTTGTATCCTGCAATGTTGTTTGAAGTTCTGTAAAATATTCAGCGGAGTTGGAAAGTATGCTGGAAGAGAAAATAATAATCTGTAACTTGCATTGTGTCTACATAAATTGACGGCTCATTCTCTGGACCTTACAGCTTTCCTACATAATACAGTGATACCTCAGGTTACATACGCTTCAGGTTACATACGCTTCAGGTTACAGACTCCGCTAACCCAGAAATATTACCTCGGGTTAAGAACTTTGCTTCAGGATGAGAACAGAAATCGTCCTCCGGCGGCGTGGCAGCATTGGGAGGCCCCATTAGCTAAAGTGGTGCTTCAGGTTAAGAACAGTTTCAGGTTAAGTACAGACCTCCGGAACGAATTAAGTACTTAACCCGAGGTACCACTGTATGTACGAAAGCACTATAAATAAATCTAAAATAAGCAAATCATAAAATAGTCATATGGGTAGAATAACAAATGTGCAAATGAAACCATGTGCTATTACAGGCCCAGGAGAAACACCCTGCTGATGTTCTTTGGTTCTCTGATTATCAGCGGTTCTGTGTGATTTGAACTTTATTTAACACACTGGTGTTAATATTTTGGTTAGCTAGATCTGCACCTTGCCATGCTTGCAGAACTTTAGAGCAGAAGTAGGAATTTCAAGAAAGAAGTTTGCTGCCAAAAATAGCAATCCCACGATGTCATTATGGCAGTAGTAGCCGTCATGAAGAGCAGGGACAAGAGAGCATTCAGAATAATGACTTTGGCACACAAACACATTGCTGAAGGTGTGTGCGAATTGGGACATAAATTAAGGACATCTTTATTTCAGGTCCACAATGAGAGAGGGAATGGAAATGTTCAAAAACATGGTTAATGACTCAAAATTGATAAAATGGGGTATGTAATATGTTGGCATCTGTGCAAAATATTTAGCAGTGGGAAGGTTGCACTCTGCCAGGAAAATGTTAGTACCTTCTCTGAGATCAAGGAGAAACAGCAGAGTTCTTCACATTTTAATCCATATTAACTCTAGTGCCCATTTCTAGTTTCCATTTCTTCACCTAACAATTAAAAAGCCTACAGTTTTGTGTATCTTTTACTCCTTTTGACATATCGCTCCTAATTCTGCTTCCCAGTGAATTAAACTAGTTTAAATGGCTTAACAGTTTGTATATCTTCAGCATAATCCTATGTATGTCTGCTTGGAAGTAGATCCCATTGTGTTCAACTGGGCTCCCTCCTGGGTAAGTAGCAGCATCATGGTAGCAGCATCATGGTAATCTACATACAGTGGTACCTCGGGTTAAGTACTTAATTCGTTCCGGAGGTCTGTTCTTAACATGAAGCACCACTTTAGCTAATGGGGCCTCCTCCTGCTGGCGCGCCGCCGGAGCACGATTTCTGTTCTCATCCTGAAGCAAAGTTCTTAACCCGAGGTACTATTTCTGGGTTAGTGGAGTCTGTAACCTGAAGCGTATGTAACCCAAGGTACTGTTAAGTTGTGGGTGAACATATCAGACAACACAGCGATTCTTCAAACAGCTCTTGTTTATTTATAGACCAGAACTGAACTGAACTGAAGGGTTCAGCCAGCCTGCTTATATAGAGCTCCAGTACAACGTTACTGTAACAACTTTCTGTAACTATCTAATCACTGAACGTCACTTTCAATCCCTTATTTGCATATGTGGACCTGAACTATCTACAGTATCCCCCTGCTGGCCCAGGGTGAAAACTTCAGTACATAACAGGTACCACTGTACAAGTATTTGTGTGCTGCCTTTAATCAGATATTTCACTGCAGATTATGAAAACCAGAACAAGTGAAACAATAAAAACTAAGGACTATATTTCATGCTGCAGTTCCCCTGGCACAGTGGACTCCATGTGTTCAATTGAACTTCCTCTCCTGTTCTCTTGAGTCCCCATAAACTCTTGAAATCAGCTCTAGAGGATTGGGGGACTTTCTGGAGCAGGTTTTGGGAATGCATGGGAGGGAAGAAAGGAAACTGAAGTCCTGTTTCAGAATCATGTGCATGGAACATTGGATACAGCCCAAATCAAACTTACAGTAAAAGCACAATTCAGAAGTGGATGCATATTAGCATATCAGTATACCTGAAGGAGCATCTCCACCCCCATTGTTCTGCCCGGACACTGAGGTCCAGCTCCGAGGGCCTTCTGGCGGTTCCCTCCCTGCGAGGTTACAGTGAACCAGGCAGAGGGCCTTCTTGGTAGTGGCGCCCGTCCTGTGGAATGCCCTCCCATCAGATGTCAAGGAAATAAGCAACTACCTGACTTTTAGAAGGCATCTGAAGGCAGCCCTGTTTAGGGAAGTTTTAAATGTTTGATGTTTTATTGTGTTTTTAATATCCTGTTGGGAGCTCCCCAGAGTGGCTGGGGAGGCCCGGCCAGATGGGCAGTGTATAAGTAATAAATTGTTATTATTTTTATTATTATTGCAATAGCAGAAATTTTGAGTAGCACCTAAGACAACATGTTAAAGACTGCTGTCCAGTGCAAAGATATTAGGGACTAGTAGACTTTAAATTGTCTCTTAGTTACACGAAGCCTCACACAACATGAACTTCATTTATTGAGTTTTGAATTCTTACAATGTCGGCATGTATATTGCAAAAGAAGACACTTTCACTTGCAGTGGTTTTCAACCTTTAACATCTACAGCATAACCATTTTTTTTTTAAAAAAAGGTTAGTTTACATTCTGAATGTTGGAACTCCTATTTTAAGTAATCCATGAATCTGAGAATGGGGTGTGTTATAGTGTAGAGGTAATGCTCTGTCTTTGCATAAATCCCAGGGCTTTGAGGTTTTCTCTTGAGAAAAAGGCAGCATTCTTTTAAAGTAAGCATAACTCTGCCTCCTCTGCCTCTGACTAGCTGACAGTCTTTTCTGTCATGTTTACTACACTTTAAAAAAACATGATTCACTACAGTCAAAGGTTGCTTGATCTTTCATAGCGTCTCGGCAGCGGTGATCAAAATTTTATATTTGAGACCTAGCCAAATTACCTCCCCCAACCCAAATTATTTTCAGATCCTAAATAACCAATGCACGTCTGTTTTTCAGGATGTTTGAAACCTACTCTCCACCCCCAATATGCTATTGTTGTCCTTTGAATATAGGAAACAACTTGGCCTTAAGATATGGGGAAGTTTTTCTGTTTGGCTTCCACAGGCTTCTGCCCATCCTTCTTTATAGCAGACTGGGTTCTCGTATTTTACACCCATAGGGTGAAAGGCTTTAACACTATAACGCTTTTCAGACTCTTGCACCTATTCAATGTGCGTACTTCAAGGTGGTGCGGAATTGTGGCAGTGAGCCCTACTCTTTGCTGTCTGTGTTGCATGTGGCAGTCGCTGAAAGCTGCTGGGATGCAGTCATGGGTGTAGCCAGGCCTTTTGTTTGGGGAGGGGCAGAACCTCAGTTAGCTATGTATTTTTATTGATTTTTATTGATGGGGTTGAGCTGCCCTTCCCTCCCCGCTCGGTTACGCCCATGGATGCAACTCTGTTTTGACCTGGAGGCTGATGTGTCTGCATGGGAAAGAGCTGATAGAGAGAGAAACTGCCCTTTAAGCCTGCAATGACCAGTCTTTGGACTAGAATGGTACCCTTAGGGTTGATCATTTCATTTCCTATTTCCTTCCTCTTTGTCCTAACCTTGGGAGAGCAGGCATCTTCTCATTCTCTCCTGCTGAGGTGCAAGAGGACCACAACAGTGCCTGAGAAAGAGGTGGACACAAGACAAACAGCTTACCTAGTTAGAACTTGGATCTCTCCCATCAAGTGTGTATTTCCTGCAACAAACATGGCTTTCTTATTTTTCTAAATTCAGGATCTCAGTGTGATTGTATCTGAAGTAAAGTGTGGTCCTCCAACAGAGATTCAGTGTTGAATTCAACTTCTGCTGATCCATTTAAACTCCAAATGCCACTAGCATTTGTATACTGCCCCCCCTTTAGTTACAGTTCTAAATAATTTTTATTGACATTTTCTGAATTTTTTCCCCATTAATACAATAATACAAGCACCATATAAATCATTTCCATCCCTATTTCCCCCCTCCCCCGCTGGACTTCCCTCAACTCCCATTTCTGGTTTATTTTCATATCACCCCAGTTTCTGCTATTTTCCTATCCTATCCTAATTTTGGCTTTATAATCTTTTAATTACAATTAATGCTGCTATTTGTGTTTACTCGAAACCTACTAATGAGTTCAATTCCTTATATTGTTTTTGTAAATAAGCAGCAAATGGTTCCCAGTCTTCCTTAAAGAATTTTTTGTCCTTATTTCTTAATCTGTCCGTTAATTTTGCCATTTTGGTGTATTCTGTAAGTTTTCTTTGCCATTCTTCTTTAGTTGGTACTTTATCACTTTTCCTTCCTTGCGCCCATAATACCCTTGCTGCCATAGTCGCGTATGTAAAAAGTCTGTGTTTCTTTTTTGGCAGATCTTTACCTGTGCTTTTCTCAACCCCTCTTCCCCACCCTGTGTTAATAGCCCAATGCCACTGGACAACCCCCTCCCCACTTCAGTGTATCCTACACTGAGGGATTGGGCACAGAAGCACTGGGGATAATTAAGGTGGCGATAGCTGCCAGCCCAGCACCTCTGTTCGCATTGCCAGGCTAAGGCAATGCATACTGCTTCTGACCATGGAGGTCAGGAGTAGAGCATCTGCTTTGTAGGCAGAAAGTCACAGGTTCAATCCTCAGCAACTCTACATAGGGATGCAAGAGACCCACGTCTGAAATCCTGGAGAGCCAAGACTGAGCTAGATGGACCAAGGGTCTGACGAAATATAAGGCAACTTCCTATGTCCCTGTGCAACATTTTCACCTTTAGGACTGGTTTGGTTTAGTATAGAAAGCAAAACAAAACTCATTGGTCAAACCGCATAAGCTGGATAGCTGGACATCAATGTGAATCTAGCTAGTTGAGTCCATATGTACCCCATTCCTTTTTGACTTGTTTACCTGGTGCTGAAACACATTGGGCATTAATAAAAAGTGCATTACTTTCCAGCATCTTCAGATTGTGTCTCCTTTCTTTCTTTTGTTTACATATACTGCATGCAAGCAGAATATATTGGAATCAGAGGCTCGTGCAGCACTGAGCGAAACTGATCCTGCCTCAGATTTCCAACAAGAGTTTGGGCCACTTGAGTCTTTCCAGGCTGCTTTCCAATCTGGCTCAGCTCCCGTTTAGGAACTCCCATCTCTCCGTCTGCCCCACTTTCAAACAGCTTGTGTTCTGTCTCACGCACCCACTGGCAGATCACTGATGTCAAGCCCAGCCCTGATGGTAAGTGCCCATTCAGGAAAACCTGTCTGGTCAGCTCTCACTGAGGGAGCACACCAGCCAATCAGTTCAAGCAAAGATGGTCACTCAGCAGCCATAACACTATTTTTATGTGGTGTTTATGGACTCAAGACTGAGGTTTTCTGCCAAGAGGTTCTGTTTTTAATCTTGGATTGCTCTGTCATGAATTTCCACCCACTCTAAACTACTCTTGGGGAGGCCTTCAGAAGTGAGAATAAAGTTCCCTAGTTGCTTCCTGACTAGCAGTTGCCAGAACACTTTAAAAAATGCAATCCCACAAAGCCTTGAACCATAGTTGACTGGAGACTTATGGTAAGAGCATTCAAGGATCACTTAAAATGCACTTGAGGATGATTCAGTTTCACGCAAAATAGAACTGATGATTTATAAAAACATGTCATCTTGTGCAATTTCTTTATAGTGAGCTTTTGGCAGGAATGGCTTCGCAAGGAAGCTCAGGAAGCAAGTGTTAAATATTGCAGTGATTATTTATAAATAACTTTTTTTTTTGGACATTGCATTCTTTTAAGGAAAAATCCACAAGGCACAGCAAGCTAGTCATATGGTTTGCGTTAAATCCGATTCTGTTTATGCAGGTGGTTTCCCCATTTTTAGAAAAGCTTTTCTCTGCTTATCACATCCTCAGTGAATGTGGCTATTGGGCATTTTAACAATCAGGAGTTGCTTAGGCTGACATTTCTTCTTACTGACTCAATATAGCTGTGCACTAGAAATATGTATTTGTATCTGCATGGCAATGTGATAAGAAATTCCACTTTGTGCATTTATAATATGTCACCGCTTACTGTTTTTTAAATCAAGGTTTTTCAGTGTCGGACTTGACTGGCATTTCCACACTACTATAATTTTCTGTGCAAAGAGAACCATATATTTTAGAAAACTCCAGCTTTTAAATTAAGAACAGACAAACCGTGTTAACACTGACTTCTTCCTTCCAAGCACGCAAATCAACCAGGTTCCTTTTAATTTCCTGTTGAATAAAATTCTGCACATATTAAACGCTGTTGTGTCAGATGAATTCTGCAGAAAACTAGTTTGTGCAGTGGATACACTGGGAAGATGGAGATGAACTCCCATCTGTCAAATGCCGTTCATTGTTAGCTATGTGTAAAGTGATGCACATCAGGGTAAAACAATGATACCTTCACATATACACTGATGGGAAATGAGTTGGCAGTGTGGGATCCTGAATGACAACACAGTGAAAATGTCAAGCTCGTTTTTAGTGGTTGTGAAGAAGGCAAAACCCATGCTTAGAGGATCATTAAGAAAGAGATTGGAAACAAAATTACCAGTGTAGAACACCTTTATACAAATCAGTAGTGAGGCCACACTTTGAATACTATGTACAGTTTTGATAGCCTATCACAAAGAGGAGCAGCTGGAAAAGCATGCAAATATGGGTAACAATTTGGGGGGGAGGCAACTAAGGGAGGGTCGTGATAGAGGTTTATATCATTATATCGTTCTATCCGGATACTGAGGTCCAGCGCCAAGGGCCTTCTGGCGGTTCCCTCACTGCAAGAAGCCAAGTTACAGGGAACCAGGCAGAGGGCCTTCTCAGTAGTGGCACCCGCCCTGTGGAACACCCTCCCACCAGATGTCAAAGAGAACAACTACCAGACTTTTAGAAGACATCTGAAGGCAGCCCTGTTTAGGGAAGCTTTTAATGTTTAATGGATTACTGTAATATTTTGTTTCCCCAGAGTGGCTGGGGAAGCCCAGCCAGATGGGTGGGGCATAAATAATAAATTATTATTTTTATTATTATGCATGGTGTGCAAAAAATTGGCAGACATTTCTCCCTTTCCTGTAAGCTGGCATCAGTAAAGCCAAAGGGTGGACATCCACAACAGGCTACATAGTTAAACCCTGGAATTCGCTACCTCAAGATATGGTCATGACTGCCAACTTGAATTACTTTAGAAGGCAATTGGATGCATGGAAGATAAGACTCTCAATGCCTACTAGTCACAGTGGTTGTATGGTACTGCCGGGATTGGGGACAGTATGCCTCTGAATACTAGTTTCTGGGGAGTAACAGCAGAATTGCCCTCATATCCTGCCTGTGGCATTTCATAGGTATCTGGTTAACCCCATGGGAAAGAATATGCTGATAGGCCTTTGGTCTGATCCACCAAGACACTTCATTATGTTGTATTCGGTGACCTTGAGCCGCTCACTGCCTCTCAACCCTAACCTCTGCCTCGCAGAATTGCTAGGTTAAAGTGGAGAGAAAGCACAGCACGATATATAATTCTGGAGCTACACCATTTCTCCAGGTGTTCAAACAAACCTCACGCACACCTTTCTGGCATGGAGCTGGCATTTGTCTAAGAATGCAGCGAGATATTGCAGAGCTCCAGATAAGACTGCATAATACTGAAGTTTCTTGTAGCTTAGGCAGTGTTCTACAGGGTAACAACCCCCACATAGTACTGCTTGATGGAAGAGTGGTGGCCTGTTTGCTATGATAAGCAGTTTAGAACGGGGGTGAGGGTGGGTATGTGGCAAGGATGGGACTCTATCGCCTGCCTGAACAATACCTCTTACTCCCTAATGTGTCCTACTTAGTAATCTGTCACTGTCTTCAGTGGGTGAGTTAAGCCTTGTAAATAAACCCATGGAAATTACTAGCCTGCAAAAAATGTCTGTCTCGCCCAATACATCCTTGTTGCCTCCTGAGGGCTGGCAGAGGAGGGACCAAGAGCAAAGGCCAATATCAACACCTGGCATTCTTTTGCAGCTGGCAGAACCCACTGCGGATGCCTTCCTTCCCGCCTCCATTTTTTTCCTGGCCTGGTGCTTTGTGACTAATTCTATCCACCGTTCTAACCCCTTTCCTCTTGAGATCATTGGAAGAACACAGGGCCACCACTTTTGGTAGCAACAACACATTGGCGGAAACATGCAGCTGCTGCTCTGCCCTGTGGCTGTCTATATATTTAAAGCTAGGAATTTTAATCACTTTCTTTTGGTTGCAAGACGTTGAGATTCCCCCCTCTTCTTGTTGCTTTGTCTGTCTTTGCTATAAGATGGTGATATACTATCAAACTAGGAAGCGGGAAGAGAGGTTAGCACGTGAAGCAGCTGACCAGAGCCAGGTCATTGCCACTTTAGCAGAGTCAAAGTGTTGTTAAAAGGATACATACATTTTTAACAAGGACACATTCAGTATGTCTTAGGCAAGGGAAGGAGCATGGTGGAGCTAGGATTAGACCCGGGGTCTGTGGCATTTATATGTGATTCAGACAAACATTTCTCTGTTACGGACAAGTATTCGGCTGTATCTTTTTATTGGGAAGGTTTTGTCTGAACTGCTTATACTGTATTAAAGAGGACAACAGAACCCTTTGCAGGCTTGGATTGCATATTAATAAACCAGGCTTTATCTGTTTTTCGAGTGCTGCAGTTTTGCAAATAAACTTTCAGACCATGATTCATTTAAATACTAATAGCCAAAAGAAATGGGCAGGAACAAGCTTTTTTATTTTGTTGCAGAGACTCTGAGCTAATCATTTACAAAGTGCTGAATGAATGTGCCCACATTAAGGACATTCCAGCATCTCAAAAATAACACTCACTATGGCTTAGCTATTCAGCTAAATATGTATTTTTCCTCTTAAGTGGGCCCAGCAACATCTATCTTGTTTGTTCATTTCATATTCTTCATGTACCACACTTTCAAGATTATATTTATAGCGTAAAGGTAAAGGACTCCTGGATGGTTAAGTCCAGTCAAAGGCGTCTTATGGGGTGCAGCGCTCATCTCGCTTTTCAGACTGAGGGAGCCAGCATTTGTCTTCCATAAGTTGCTGGGGTTTTTTATCTCCCTTATTTGTGTCTAAAAATATCTTTACTGGTAGGCGTTCTTCATATCACAAGTTAAGCGCAGGGTTGTTCATGTGGCCATGGAATTCATTTCATTTGAATCCGATTTCTGTGTCCCTCACTGTCTCAGACCTCAGTCATAAGCTATCCATTTTCTGCTTTCTGATAGCTTACAGTATGTTGTCCACAATCTTCAGAATTCAAAACGTTGTAGGATTCAAAAGCAGCGTTGATATTTCCTTGCAACTAAAAATCCTTCCCCAGAAATCCTGACTGAAGATAATATCTGGGACTAAGAAATCTGCATGCTGATGTAAGTGGAACCAGTGTGGTTGGGTCTCTTTGTCTTCACACTTAGCTTCTTTTAAAAGGTTGGCTTAAAGTTCTGCCTCTTCATTTTAAACTACTGATTGTCTCTGCAAGATCATGTACAAATAACAAATGTGACTGAAACCAGAATCAGTGTTTTGGCTATTTTTAAAAAAGTTTCCTGTTTAAAAAATGCTAATAGATGTGACATTAATGTCTTCTGTTCTAATTTGACTTGATTATTTCAGTTGAATGTAATTGCCTGGAAGAGAAGCGCTTGGTACAAGGTACGGTCAAGTGATACTTCAGAAAAGAGTAACTTGTTATTGGAATCAGTTAGAATATATATTGAACTGGAACCTACTAGAGATTGGGGAATATATTTTCCATTAAAAGCAATTGCAACTGCTAAATAGCAAGTAATATGCAAACACGGTCAAGAGTTTTAATAATGAGTCACTTTGCAGAGCGTAAATAAGACCTGTTGCTACTCTTTGCATTTCATATGCTTTTTGTCCCACTGTTTACAAACATGAGTGCACATTCACTCACTAATTATATATCTGTGAAGTAGGAATATGCCCAATATTTCACAAAGTAGGTCCTAGTCTACAAAACCTTGTAGTGTGTGTGTGTGTGTGTGTGTGTGTGTGTGTGTGTGTGTGTGTTTAAGGTGTTTTAATTTGTTGGAAGCTGCCCAAAGTGGCTGGGGCAACTCAGTCAGGTGGGCGGCTCATAATCATCATCATTATTATTATTAGCCATAGATTCATTAATTGTATTGTACATTAACCTAATAGGCCAATACCTCTGGAAACCATTCAAATCTGTGTGCCAGGTGGGGGTCTCAACACTTCTAAAAACCTCAGCTTTCATTTCGTACCACAGAGCTGTTCAGTGGCAGTATGCCACCAGCTATTGGTTGCTGGAGAGGCAATTGCTTCTCAGCATTATCTGTGGGCTTCCTGAAAGCATGAGATTCGGCCACCGTGAGAATCAGGGTGATGGACTCACTATATATTTGCCTTTGGTCTGATCCAGCAGCTTTCTTATTACACTCTCCTGGTCCTTGTTGCCTGTAGTACCTTTACAAATTTAGACTGTTGGCCAGTTTCGACATAAAAAGGAATTCATGGTTTCCCACTATGAGAACAAGAAGATGCTAGCATTAGGCTATTTTAATATTCCTTCTTTCTTCTCTAACCTCTTCTGCTCCCACAGGTATGGGACTGAGAACTTCAGTTTTCAGCTAACCACAGCTCCTCATAACATCTGAATTTGAAGCTTCAGTGAGAGCAAGCCAATACAAACCATGATTTTGGTCCCTAGCATATTCACTCTACCCATTTGCTTAAACCTGTGGTGTCCAAACTTTTTTCAAAGAGGGCCAGATTTGATGAAGTGAAGGGCTGTGAGGGCCAACCAAAGTTGTTGACCTTTTTTTAGAATTGGAGGGATTGATTTTACCCAGGAAATAAACTGCCACAGGGGCCGGATTAAACCGACCTGCGGGCCAGATTAGGCCCCTGAAACGGACTTTGGACATCCCTGGCTTAAACGCTTCTGGCACAACCTGATGCTTCAGATGGCAACTCCCTTCATCTCTAGCACAGCCAAAATGACCTAAGGTGGGAGTGTAACAGAGGTGTTACAAAATTATTCATGGGCAAGGAGTATGGATAGAGAGGTTTTTCTCCCCCTTGCATAATATTCGAAACTGAGACCATCCACTACAGCTGAATGTTGGAATATTCAGGACGGATGAAAAAGGAAGTCCATATTTTTCGCTCCATAAGACGCATCTAGTTTTTAGAGGGGGAATGCAAGGAAAAAATATGCTTTAAAGGGAGCACTGAGCAGAGCCTGTATGCATCCCAGGCTCTGCTCAGTGCTTCCTTTCACGAGCCGCGTGGAGCGTGTGTGTGGCGCTTGCAGGCTTTTCCCCGAGGAGGGAGAAGGGCAGCTGCTTTCTCCTCGGGGAAAAGCCCCCAAGAGCCGTACACATGCTCCACACGGCTCTTTAAAGGGAGCGCGGCTCTTGGGGGGCTTTTCTGGGAGGTGGGGAAAGGGACAGGGCTGTGTGCTCTGTCCCTTCCCCCACCTCCTGCACTAAGCCAGAAGCCAGGACAGGAAGCGGGATCGCTGGGCAGCTGTCCTGGCTTATGGGATAGCCGCGCGCAGCCTCTCCTGGGCAACGGGATGAAGGCTCCCCCAAGAGCCGCGCTCCCTTTAAAGAGTGCGCAGAGCGTGTGTGCAGCTCTTGGGGGCTTTTCCCCAAGGAGAAAAGCCCCCAAGAGCTGCACACACGCTCCACGCGGCTCTTTAAAGGGAGCGCTGAGCAGAGCCTCCCGCCTGCATTTGCTCCATAACACACACACACATTTCCCCTTACTTTTTACGAGGGGAAAAGTGCGTCTTATAGAGCAAAAAAATATGGTATTTAGAATCGTGGATTGTAGAGTTGGAAGAGACCCCCAGGGTCATCAAGTCCAATTCCCTGCAATGCAGGAATCTTATCTAAAACATCCATGACCATCCAGCCTCTGCTTAAAAACCTCCAGAGAAGGAGAGTCCACCACCTCCAGAGGGAGCCAGCTCTGTCTGTTTTCTCCACATAGTATTGCTCCCATAAGCTGTAGCGAGGGCCACCAACTTAGATGACTTTTAAAAGGGTTTAGATCATAGAGGTTATGGCTAGCAGTGGCAATTAAACATGATGACTGTGTGCTGTCCCCAGTGTCAAGAGACAGTATGTCTCCGAATACCTGTTGTTGGGAACCACAGGCAGGGATAGTGCTGCTTATGGGCTTTCCATAGGCGTCTGACTGGCCACTATGAAGACAGGATGTTTGCACTAGATAGGCCCTTGGTCTGATCCAGCAGGTTTCTGTTTTTAATGTTCACTCCAACATCTGGAGGACACCAGGTTGCTGAAGGCTATTTTAAGCAAATTAGTTTCTGAGTTCATACATTACAGGCCGCTGCAGTTAATTTGAAACTGGCTTATTTCCCTCAGAGGCATGCAAGAAAGTACTATGAGCTAGTGACTGAGGTGTCAAGAACTTAGAAGGCAGAACTGATGCCCAATTCAATTATATTTTCAAATGGCTCAGTATAGGTTTTATCTAGCATTCTCATTTCATTCGCACAACAGGTTTCTGTTTGTACAATGGAATTCCCCTTCCTCTTCTCTCTCCCCCCCCCACCCCAAAGCATATGCTCTAAATCTGCTCCAGAACAGATTTTGGGAACATGCCGTGGGGAAGAGGAAGGAGAAGTCAGTTGCGCAAGTAGAACTCCACTCTCACAGCCCTATATTTCTGAACTTCTCTTAAGAATGCGAATAGTTTTGTTACCCTGGCAGTTGTTAATAATGCTCATGGGCCCATCATGCTTCCAAAAGCATGCCCCAAAATTAATTTGTAGGGGACATGGGATCTAGAAGACTTTATAAAGGTGATCTGTTTTGGTTGGAAAGGGTACCTTTGATTTTAAGGGAGCTAGGAGCTTCTACCCCTGATGAGGTGACCTGCTTTCTATCACCACAGACATTGTTTTAATGTTAAAGGCTTGGGTATAATTGTTCAACCTTGAGCTCCTTATACCCTTTTCTGTAGCAGAGGTCTTGACACCACTATTGTGATGTCATAACTAAAGTATTAACGTGCATTTGCCACGCATTGAGCTGGTTCACATGACACGCTAAACTAAACCCAAAACATACCTTGTCTGCAGCTCATGAGGAGAGAGTCAGTTTGGACAATGCACTAAACCAGGGGTCAGCAAACTTTTTCAGCAGGGGGCCGGTCCACTGTCCCTCAGACCTTGTGGGGTGCCGCACTATATTTTGAAAAATATATATGAACGAATTCATATGCCCCACGAATAACCCAGAGATGCATTTTAAATAAAAGGAGACATTCTACTCATGTAAAAACACCAGGCAGGCCCCACAAATAACCCAGAGATGCATTTTAAATAAAAGGACACATTCTACTCATGTAAAAACACGCTGATTCCCAGACCATCTGCAGGCCGGATTTAGAAGGCGATTGGGCCGGATACAGCCCCCGGGACTTAGTTTGCCCACCCATGCACTAACCCAAGCCTTGGCTTCATTCAGCATGGTGTGGCATCAAAAAGGACCAGGACAGAACAAAGATTCACTCTGAGAGGCTGCACATCAGTGGAACCAATGGAAAAGCCCTCATAGGAGCAAAAATAAGCACGTTCTTCCATTTTTACAGATGTAATTGAACAGTTGCAGAAATGCAGCTGGACAGACCGATTGCAACATTGGCGTGAGCCAGAAATAGTGGTCCACCTATCACTTTAGGTAAAAAGAAAGAGGGAATGAGGGGGGAAACTTGCTTTCTGGAATACTGATAGTTCCCAGGAGCATAACACAAATAGAGAACCAAGTTGGGTAACACTGTAACACATTGTATTCTTGGCCGTCTCCAGCAAAATGGCCTGTTTTGGAAGGGCTATTTCAAAATTTGGAAGTGCAAAATGGTCTCATTCAGTCGCTGAAGGTCATTACAATTTGACCCCCAAGCCAATCCTTTTAAAATTACTTCAGTATGTGCTATATCACAGTTATCCCTTATTAGCCATAATATGATGAATGAACGAACTATTAAATGGTCCAAAACTGTTTTCCCAAAAGTCCTGAAAATTCCACATTTGCGGCATAGTCTAGCTAGGGCTCCTAGCTGCTAAATAAAAAAATCCTTTGTCTAAGTAATTTTGAAGTTCTTGAAGTTGTGGTAAGATTTGATTGAAACAGGTGTGTGGGTGTGTGCGCGCAAATTATTAGGCTACTTATTGTTTGAGGGATATTCCTCTGCTTATTTTTAGTGATTGCACAGATTTAATAAATATGTGGTGCTAGTTCAATACTAACCTATTACTGTACTTATAAACTACTTCTAGAAAAAGGCTGTGGCAATGATTTATCAGTTAAATTCTTCTGTGAAAGAAACCAGTGCTACAAAACAAATCTCTTACAAGGTAGGGTTTGATGTGCAGGACAAATTCCATGCAAGAACAGCAGAGGTCAGACTGCATTAGCAAATGGTGACTTGTGACAGAATACATTCTCTTATGACATGTGAAAATATAACTTTTATTTGTTTGCTGCGTTAACTTTTGTTTTGCTTTGTGGTTAAGGAGCAATGATATAAAACCAAAATAAGCAAATATTTAATATAGGCCCACAGAATATGAGAGCTGAACAAAAAAATACATAGCAATGCACCACATACAAAAACATAGTAATAAGCCAAATAACATGCTTGGGAGCCGGGTGGAGAAAAATAACACTGAATTTTAGCAATGGCAGCATCAGTGTCAAGTTATCCCAGCTTCGTTTTGAATAGGAAACATCCCCCCCCCCCCAATTTGCTTTTTTTGCTAGTGTGACAAATCTATTTTTCTCCCTTCCATTCCTCAAGCATATATTAAGCACATTAGTAGATATGTAGATATGTGTGCATTGCTTTTAAACCATATTTTGGTTCTTTTTGTATCATTGTTTATGATATTACCATCATTTACTGTAAATATTCTGTTATCAGTCTTATTGACATTTGTTGTACAAAAACTTTCACTAGGTTTTTTTTGTTTAGCTCTCATATTTTGTTCTATATGTAATAATAATAAAACTTCTAAATTTTAATAGTTCTTTCCTTAATCATTTGCCATAATTGAAAGTAAGCAATCTTTTTTTTAATGCCCCCCTTTTTTTCTCTTTGGTATTTTTAGGAAATAGGAGTTCATATCCCAAATGGTGGTGGTTATAAATTTTCCTTTCTAAAAGGCCAATACATATACAGTGGTGCCCCGCTAGACGAATGCCCCGCTAAACGAAAAACGCGCAAGACGAAAGGGCTTTCCGACATTTTTCTGCTTCGCAAGACGTTTTTTTCTATGGGGCTTACTCGCAAAACGAATTTTTTTCCGTGGTCTCCCTTTTTTTTTGCCTTTTCTGAAAGGCGCTAAGCTCCTTATCTCTAAATTGCCGCTTATCCGCTAATCCGCTAAGCGCTAAAAGCCGCTAAAAGCCGCTTATCAGCTGTTTTACCGCTTATCAGCTGATCGGCTGATAGCGGAGCTCCGCAAGACGAAAATCCCTGCAAGACGAAGGCTCCCGCAGAACGGATTATTTTCGTCTTGCGGGGCACCACTGTATATAGAAATAAGAAGCTAAGCTTCACCATACTGTCTTGCAACCCTAAGTGAAATTATTACCATAAAATATATAACAATTTTACTGTGCACCAAATTATTGTGGTGGTCTTGTTGTTGTTAAGATTGATGTCTTCATCAAAATATCTTAGGGTGGCTCACAAGAGCTTGTTCCCTTATGTTGTGGTCAGCGCAAAAAGCTGAAATGGAGCAGAGCAAGATTTTCTTGCAAGAAAGAGTGAGAAAGATTATAGACAGCTAAGAGCATCGTATTTATAGGAAAATCAGCTAGTAATTCTGTCCACAGACCCACAGAAAAACTTCCCTGAATAAACTGACCTCAGAGTGCTGATCCATGCTTGACACAAAAACAACTTTATTTTCGTTTTAATAAAAAGAGCCAGCCTGGATTGTTACCACTTTGGATCCTTGTGGTGCTTTCACCCAAGTGGCCAAGTGAGCTCCTAGCCATAGTTAAGAGATTGGGAGCATGCTGTAAACTCACATAGCTTTGTTTCACTCATGCAATTTCCCCACCTCTTCTCTTGGTATGGTTAGGGTAGGCTTGTGCAATTGTATATATCACTTCTCACTATATATATATCTATAAAGCCCTGAAATGATTTACAAGCAAGTAAACTAATAAAATAAAATGATGAAATCAGAAATGTACTAAAAACATATTTAAATGGTGCAGTGCTAACTAGACATTGTTGATTCTAGACCGGGTTAATGCTAGTTAAGACGGATTGTGTCTGCATCTTCACATTTTAAGACCCTCCAGGTGTTTTTTTTTCTACTGCACAGCTAGCATACCAACTGTTATCAGTTAAAACTGAAACTCTAATCTGGACACACTTATGAAAGTATTCACAGTACATAGTACTTTTTTAAAAGCAGAACTAAACTTGGTTGTTAGGGACGCGGGTGGCACTGTGGGTTAAACCACAGAGCCTAGGGCTTGCCAATCGGAAGGTTGGTGGTTTGAATCCCCGCGACGGGGTGAGCTCCCGTTGTTTGGTCCCAGCTCCTGCCCAGCTAGCAGTTCGAAAGCATATCAAGTGCAAGTAGATAAATAGGTACCGCTCCGGCAGGAAAATAAACAGTGTTTCCGTGCGCAGCTCTGGTTTGCCAGAAGCAGCCTAGTCATGCTGGCCACATGACCTGGAAAAACTGTCTGCAGACAAATGTCGGCTCCCTCGGCCAGTAAAGCAAGATGAGCACTGCGATCCCAGAGTCGTCCGCGACTGGACCTAACGGTCAGTTAGTTACCTTTAAACTTGGTTGTTATTTAAAACTGTTATTTAAAAACTGGTGCCCTAAGCATTTTAACCCACTTGTTTTTTGTTTTTGTTTTTTTCTTTATTTATTTTGGTTTTCAAAAGAATCAGCCTCTTGAGAAGCCTGAATAAACTGGTAACTCTTTCTTCCTTTTGAATATTTCAATTATAATACCTTTTCTTGTGTGAAAATTGCAATAAAAACAAAGCAGGAGTTCTTATAGATTGGGCACTTTATGGTGAGGAGGAAACCCAGCTGTTGTCTTCTGAGCTGAAATGGAAGGTTATGACAACTGTACATTCTTGGGAGTATTTGCACAATAGTCCCACATCCTGTTATCTTATTGCCTTCAAATCTAAACCGGAGATAAACATGTCATAATTAGCAAGTGCCAAATTCCTTCTGAAGTATATCATGATTCCTCTTCTCCTGACTTGTGATATATATGGAACATATGTGCAATGCAATATATTACTCTTAGATGTTTTATATGGTGGTCCCATGGAATGAAGTGAAGCCACATCTAAGAAAAGTTAAAGGCTTTAAAAAAGAAATTAAGACCCAAGTAGAAGGATAAAAGTCTTGTTGCATTACATACATCCCTGCCTCTGAGGCACATTGATGTGGTCTGAACTGGGCACACATACATTTTATTGATTCTGTGCCGCAAAGTTGGTATGCATCAGCTTTTGATAGCCTGCTTGAGCAAAAATAATGCATTGTTGAATTGGCTGCCACCATTCTTGGCCAGGGCTCCAGGAGCAGAATAATTAATGTTATCCAAAGATGCAAATTTAAACTTTCATCAGACTATTTAAAAGCTGACCCTGTACACATTGAGGATCCCAAGTGGGGTTGTTACATTTATGATATACATATAGTCATTTATTACAAGCTGCATTGGTTGTTCATTTCTATGTTTTGAAGTCTTTGGGCGGTTGTTGGATTGTGGTTTACCTGAGGTTCTGGCAGAGCTTGCTTGCTGGAGCCACGTGAACATTTCGTTAAACTTGTTCTGCATGTATTTCCACCGTGGTGCATCTTAGCCACACCTTGTCATTGCTAGTGACATATATGGTAATCTCGATGCTATGGACTAATCAAGTTGGAATGTAAACAGGGTGGAGAATCCCAGGTAGCTGCAGGTGCTGTGGCTGGATTAGATTATGGGATGCTTGCCTCAAAGCATGTTGTGTGCTTTGAATACCAAAGGCTTAAGAGGTTTGATCCCTGGTATCTCCTCTGATAAATTTATGATAGGTATGCTAAAAGACCTTGCAAGGTTGATGTCAGTCAGAACAGGTAGTGCTGTGCTAGATGGAACAATGGTCTGACTTCTTTGTAGATTAAGCACATTTTTAGACATTACTCTTTTAAATTTGTTTTGTTTTAGGTTGCAATGCAGATATTGAGAATGTCAAATCTCTTGTGTACCCTATCCACTCATAGAACAAATAGTCTCAGATTGGCTAAAAAGCGTATATATGACAGATATTTGAGGCTGTTAAAACTTTTGCTCATTTTCAGCTGCATCATCAAGCAGTTTCATTTTATTCACATATTCTGTACACAAATGCATAAATCACTTTATTTTTTTCACTGTATGTTCTGGAGCAGGAATTGGAACTTGATGAATTGGCAATAGTGACGTGCAATGAAGTTTGCGAACGGCAAACATGTATGAAGGGCTCAGTCTATGCCAGTGAGCTTTTATTGGTGCAAAGAACCTCTTGATTAATAATAATTAAATTAATGAACTGGGCTGATCATGGCAAAATTCTATATTTTGGATAGGCAAGGTATGGTGCCATGATAAGTGCTTCAGCCACAATTTTGCTTAAAATTGTCTGTATGCAAGCTTTTTGCAAGCCCAGTGGGACTTCCGCATAGTTGTGCTTAACATTTGAATGATGGACCGCTGCAAATCCTTCTAGAAATGTCCAGCATGTAATGTAATTTTGTCATCATGCCAAAAAACACCCCTAAACCTTACTTAAAGAAATCTGATTAGACTTGATACATAGAAGATTAAATAGGGAATTTTAAGACTTGACCTCCCCTTTCAACATCCCCTCCCCTTTTTTATATCTTGCAGTTGAGCCATCAAGTTGTTTTGTATGATGTATAGCTTAATGCTAAAGGTATTTACTAGCTTTAATTTCTTATTCAGGGCACAGTGGAAGAGGTGTCTTCAGTTGCTTTACTGGTCTATAAATAAAACTCTTTTTTTGTTTCAGAAAATAATTGCTATGTTTAAGTAGCAGAGAAGGGCATGGTGCCATGGAGTATGTTGCTGAGAAGATGTATTTACATGGAATAGGCTGTTCTTTGTCTGAGTTGCTAGGCAGAACTTCAGACATTCTTAAAGTCTGAACATTCCAATATGTAGCTGATCATAGAAACCATTGTGGTCTGCAAATAAAGCTTTAAGCATCTTGTCTAACACACATGAGCAGTCTGGGCTATGGCAAGCCTTCTTGCATAGTTAATGTCATGCATTTAGAAGAGCATTCCATAAGGGTCAGATCTCCAAAATTATTTCACTGACCACAGAAAAAGTATAAATAGATTAGAAATGCAAATATTTTCATTTGCTGCTGTCTGCTTTGTATTGTACAGTAGAATAATGCCTCCCATGTTGACTAAAAAGGGAGTGCAAGCTAATGTTGAGTAAGACCAGGATTCCACCCAATACAAGGCAGCTCTTGTTTGTTAACATTTTGCAGTTTCACTCGTTTGCAGCCAGATTACTTCCTCCATCCATGATTTGCTGTGTGTAGTTTCTGGCAAGTACCATTAAACCTTCAAATTTTCCTTGTGTATGATCATCAGGTCCTTGTATTAAGTTTCCTGTCGTATGTCTTTGGGGGTTCTAAGCATTTTTTGTGTAGGGGAGGCAAAAGGATTTCTTTATCAGCGGACAATGTTAAGTGTAGCACATGTGTGGGAACCTTTGGCCCTCCAGATGTTTCTTGAACTACAACTCCTGTCAGGCTCATCAAGCTTGACCAATGGCCAGGGATGATGGGAATTGTAGTAACATCAGGCGAGCCAAAGTTTATCCCCAACTGGTATAAATCCCCTAGATACTTTGATAGGACTTGCATGGTTCAATTGCTCAGGATATTCTAATTTCTAAATTGATGGTTTAAATACTCTCGTAACTCCAGTGCTGATTCTCCATTTTCTATTCTGTTTGCCCATCTTTTTAGCAGAGCCAAAGCTGCAATTCTCCAACATGCTGGCGATGCCCAGCTCTGTCTCTCTGTTCCATCTGAACTGAGTGAGGTGTTTGAGGAGCTAGGCCCATACTTAGAGATGGTGATGGGTTCAGTATAGGCCAATGAACTGAGACTGAATCCAGAAAATACAGAGGCATTATTGTTGGGGATGGACCTTGGTAATATGCCACCCTGTGCAAGGCCATTTGATGCCCTCCACCCCAGCCCTTGTGGCACCAGTTTAAGCCAGGCTTTGAGAAGGAGGTGTGAGGGCTCTAGCAGGGTCCTTCCCAACTCCTGGTAAGCACTTATCTGGCTTGGGAAGGAGAAAGAAGGACTCTAGGATCCTGTCAGAGCCCTCACGCATCCTTCCCAAGGCCTGGCAAGTGCTTACCAAGCTTTGAGAAGGCGCCCTCCTCGGCTGTGCACCTGGTGAAGCCACACTGCAACAATGAAGTCAATGAACATTCAATGAACATTGAAGCCAAACTGCCCCTGCATTGTTGCAAGTTCTTGAATCCAAGAGGTGGTGATATGATCTGTTTTGAATGGATTTTCAGTGCCTAGTGGTGCAGCAATAGAGCCACTAGCATATTTGCAAAGCTAAGCAGCATCTGGTATGGTTTCAGATTGGTTGGGGGACCACCTGTTGAGATTCCTACATTGCAGGGGGTTGAATTGGTGACCCTTGGGGTCCCTTCCAATTCTATTATTTTTGTATCACTTGGAAGGAGCAGGTCTGTAGCTTGAGGGTATTCCTGGATCCAACATTGTCCTTGAAGGTTCAGGTGGCCTCAGGGACTAGGAGTACTTATTCCCAGCTCTCACATGTTTGTCAGCTATGACTCATTTTGAATAGAGGTGACTTGGCGACTGTATTCAGTCTTTTGGTAATCTCCCGGTTGGATTGCTGCAATGCGCTGTGTGTGGAACTATCCTTGAAGACTGGTCAGAAACTCCAGCTGATCAAAAATGCAGTGGCCAGATTACTGGCTGAGTGTCCATTTGGAACTCACATAACCCTTGTTCCAAAGCACTTGCACTGGCTGCCAGTTTGTTTCTATGTCCAAACTGCAGTTATCAAGCATCTGACTTAATGAGCTGCTGTGGTCATTCATTGGCTCTTCCCCTGAATGCATGCTTAGCTTAACTTCATTTGTTTCCACCACAATATTTCCTATTTAATCTCCTTATACCTTTCTTCATCAAGCTCCCTTGCATGATGGTCCTCTAATTGACTTGCGGATGGATGGAAGCAGGCATAGCTCCTAATTGCTTATCCTGATTGCTTACACCCTTGCCTGCAGCTCCCTGCATTTCTCTACTGGACCTGGAACCTCTTTCTCATCCTACTGTTGTATCCTGACAAATGCTTTGGGGTCTTCCTCTTTTGCACAAGATATCTAGCTGTCATAAAACCCTTGACACTGACTCCAGGTTTGGCACCTTGGCTCTTTATGATTATTGGTGATTTTCCAAGTCTCATGCTGTACCAGGGTTTGTCTTCAGTTGAGGACCAAAATAGCCAGGCTTTCACTACATGAACATGCTGTTGATGTTTTACAAACAATTTCCCCTTCTCCCCCCCCCCACCTTATTCAGAGGAGACAAGTGCAGGGATTTTCTTACATAGACAGATATACAAAGCAGAACTTTCCTTGGTTAGCTTTAGAAATCAGTCCCTTCAACTCTGTAGGAGGCTTTATACATAATAATAGCTCTTGCCTGCTTTTGGCTTGTTAATCTGTAGTTGGTATGTGGGTAATGTACATAGCAACTAGCAGGGTGGTAATTTGATCTTTTGTTCTGGGAGACACACCCTAATAAGAGAGAAGGATTCTGTCAAACTTGTTTAGCTCATCTCAGCCATGTTATAGTGAGGTGAAACAGCTCCAGAACTTTCCTGTTGTGTTACCCTCATGCAAAGGAGACGAGATGCAAGTTAGAGCCAGGTTGACTTGGGTAGAATAAAACTTGCAATTTGAGGCTTAAGCTGCCACACAGAAAAATGACTGACCAAATGGCAAAGTACTTTATGGCAATGGTAATAGAATGAGATGTCTAAGGGAGATTAGCTCAGGCTAGAAAGTGCAGATGTATTGCTAAAGAAAATGGTGAGTTTGTTCACTGCTTATTTGTAGCAGTTTTTCACAGCAAAATTGCTATCGCTTTTGCAGTATATATTTGTTAATGGATTTTTGTTGTTGTTGTCGTAGAGAACACAATTGAGCTTCCTTTAAATCAGTGAATGAATCCAGATTCCCTTCTTCCACCAGATTTTATGTTGATTTATGCCCGTCCTCCCTCTGCTGACTGTAATTACTTGAACATATCTGCCAGAGGCAGTTTCTCTCATCCCTTGCCAGTGAACAAGCCTGGCGTTGGCTCTGAAGCTGTGGTAATATTGCACCGTGCATCTTTCATTAGGCTATGCTGGGCAATGTTGGCCATGCTCCCTTTGCCATGTACTTTACAAAACATCTCTGTAATGGAAACGAGTTGAAGCCTGATCCATGGGAAGTGTTGATAACAAAGTTAATTCTTCATTATGTTCAGTGCTGCATTTTATGGAGGGTAGCCTGGCTGAAAATGTGTGATATTAGCAATATTGTAGAATAGTAGTGGGAGTGAAGATCACCAAACACATTTTTTTTCTTACTCTGGGGAAAAGAAATGACATGGCAATGTTTTGGATTCCCATTTCTTCATTTTCATTTCTAATTTCAAATCTGTTCTTTCTCTTGGATTCCAACAAAATAACTGCCTAGCTTCATTAGACTGTTACAGTTCTCAAACTTTTGTCACATCTACATGTAGCTGAGCAGGAAAGAAATCGTTATCTGACACATACCCCAAAATGCATTTTTGCTGATCAGTGCATCAGCACTCTGTACGCCAGGTATAGCTCAAAATGTGTCTACCTAGTTATGACCTGTAACATATAAATGAAACACAGCAGCAAATCTACCTAGAATCCTTGTACCTACCTTAAAAGGTAAAGGTAAAGGACCCCTGACAGTTAAGTCCAGTTGCAAACGACTCTGGGGTTGCAGCGCTCATCTCGCTTTACTGGCCAAGGGAACTGACGTTTGTCCGCAGACAGCTTTCCAGGTCATGTGGCCAGCATGACTAAGCTGCTTCTGGTGAAACCAGAGCAGCGCATGGTACCTATTTATCTACTTGCACTTTGACGTGCTTTTGAACTGCTAGGTTGGCAGGAGCAGGGACCGAGCAACAGGAGGAAGAGAAGAAGAGTTTGGATTTGATATCCCGCTTTATCACTACCCTAAGGAGTTTCAAAGCAGCTAACATTCTCCTTTCCCTTCCTTCCCCACAACAAACACTCTGTGAGGTGCGTGAGGCTGAGAGACTTCAGAGAAGTGTGACTGGCTCAAGGTCACCCAGCCGCTGCATGTGGAGGAGCAGAGACGCGAACCCGGTTCACCAGATTACAAGACTACCGCTCTTAACCACTATACCACACTGGCTCTCCCCATCATGGGAATTCGAACCGCCAACCTTCCAGTCGGCAAGCCCCAGGCTCAGTGGTTTAAGACCACCTACCTTAGCCACTGTCAAACCTGCTTTTAAATTTTAAAAGTCTGATACCTTAAAAATAAAATGGTATTCAAGGAAGCAGTGTTGCTCCTGAGTGCGCTCTGACTGTGAGTGCATGGCGGGGGAAGATTGCTAGAAAATGTGCTCGACATTTTAAGTGTTGTACATTGCATCCGTCTGTTTTTTAGTCAAATATACGATATAGAGATAATCCGGAAGAATCTTAAAGAGTGGGAAGCAGGAAAAAGAACAGAATTCTCACATCTAAAACCTGGGCACGAAAAGAAAAACTAGTCAGAAGCTGCTTCCAAACTAGAAAACTGCAATAAAGAAGAGAAGGTTGAAAGGCAGCTACCTAAGTCTGCCGTTTCTTACACTAAGTTGTAAAATATATGCATATAATTGGTATTTTGAGGGGGGCAGCACTGCTAAATTCAGGACTTTTCAGAGGAAGGATGAGTTCATTTAGCCTTAAACCTCAAACTTTTTATAAACAGTAAGAGGCCTCAATGCCAGTGAAACTATGAATACTATTAAAATATATCCAGAAGTACTATTAAGGCTCTGCTTTTGACAGAAAATCACTGCAAACTATAATTTTTGGCTCCAAAAATCTCTTCCAAATTATATGTGGTGACTTAGCATGTCACTTCCTCCTTGCTTTATTCTACTGCTTTCTGGAAAGGGTGGAAGTATCCTACCAAAAGCCTTTAGATAGACCTGCCCTATGCACATTAAAATGTGTGTAGGACTGGTTTGCAAGAACCAAATCCCCAGTACAGTAATCTAGAGGTTTTCAGCCTTTTTGAATCCATGGCTCCCTCACACTGCCCCACTGGGGCCTGGGAAGAGGATCCCCCCAGCCTTAGTGGCCTAATGGAGACTGGCCAAACATGAGGCCAGCACCATACCTTGGGCGCTGCCAGGCCTGCTTGGCAGAAAAGCTCCCCTTCAGTGCTGGGCACTCAGTTCCCAGTTAAGCCTTGCTCACAGCAAGCACAAAAAAGGCTAGTGCGTTGCCTGCCTGCCAGTCCGTTCCCAACAGCAAGGGCTGGCTGGGAGCTGAGTGCCCTCACCCGCTTGCTTTCTTACTCCGAAGCCGCTTCTGCTCCTGGCAGCCAGCACCCCCTGGCCAGCCCCAGAGGCACCATTCACCTGCAGAGCTTGTAGCTGGGGCTGCTGCAACAAACAAGCCTTTGGGAGGCAGAGATGCAAGAGGGCATCAGAAGGAAGGAAAGAGGGACAGAGGCCAGTGTTGCCCGCAGCACCCCTGACCATCATTCAAGGCACATGGGGTGAAAACCACTGCAGCAATCTGTTTCTGTTTGTACACTGTCATGAGGAAGGCAGTACACGGTTCCACTGTTTGCACCATTCCTCCTTCAGACTAGCTTTTCAGATGTGCATGTTCAACACTGGAGTTGTTCATTACTTCCATGTATGTCTTGGTCTGGCTGAGTTAAGACGACAACGAGGGGTGGCTTGCAGTGGACCCTGGGGAAGGCTCCAGAAGACTTGGCAAGTCCACAGATGTTTGATGCTGAGGATCCTGAGGGTGTGGGATCCAAATTTTCCTCATCCTGCGCTCAAGTCTCATCAGTCACCACAGTGAGATCCACACGCCCTGCCTTTAGAACTGTCACAGGCCAGCACTGAAGCTTCCTGTCACTCTGTCCATCCAGCCTTTGGAGTCAGACACAGATTCTACCCTTGCCTCTCCAGAGGGGGGTGCTGTGCTCGATTCTTCTGCCTCTTGGGAGGTAGGAACACCTTCCCTGCCACTTAAATCTCAGACACACCAATGGAGGTGTGAACAAGTGTTCCAGCCTCCCAGGTGAAATGTGAGATTGCTTGCTAAGGAACCAAACTGCAATTCTGTGCTAAGTCTCTCTCTCTCTCTCTCTCTCTCTCTCTCTCTCTCCCTGCCCCCCTCCGGGCTCCAAGACGAATGCAAGGGGCATGTTGTCGGATCAACGTATTTCACTAAGCTTCTTGAATGAATCAGCCTCTGAGTTTGTGTGCTTCGACTGGGGTTGCAGCAGAACAATAGGTTGCCCTTCTATGAGACCAACATAGGTGTTAGAAACATTTTGCACAGTTCGCACAATGAAGGGCAGAGCTGGTCTTCTGTAAAAAAATTCCTGCTGCAACCTTCCCTCACATTAAAACTCTTGTGCAGTAAACCAGCACAGCAGGAAGAGATCGGTGCTGAAGGCTTTTCTCTCTGATATGGTAGCTTACAACACAAAAGTCTTCGTCCTCACGACCACCTTGGGAAAGTGCTAGATGCCACAATTCTGCCACGTCAGACTCTGTAATGTGTAGAATGCTGCTTTGCCCTAAATTCACAAGCAGCAGGAGGATGTGATAAAATGGACTGTATTGGCTGTAGGCGAGATGCTGCTTTTTGAATAATTCCTCACGTTTAGAAATTTGTTCAAGTAGACCTAGCTGCTTCCCTACTGTGCTAATGAAGTGTAATGGCTGAATGTCTGCTGTTTTCTTTCTACTGTAGGGGAATGCTCATGAGCAGTCAAAAGGCTCCTTCATATCTCTGCTTATTAAGTGGCGATACGGTTATCCAAAAATCTCCTTGTCACATGGTCAGAAAGATCAGGATTGTTTCCAGGCTGCTGCTGTTTTGCAGGAGAGATTCAGTCACATACTGGATAATCTTTAAGAGCGCACAGTGAAAGAGAATTAAAGAACTCAGACAGAACTAATGTGCTTCCCTTTGTGCAACATGTGGGATAAAAGTGTGTTAGGTGTGTAAAGTTTGTAAAAGTAAGAAGGCAGTGAGAATGGTGGGGGGAAATGAGTTGCAGGGCATGTTTTTCCCTAAGAGAGAGTTCTCCCTCTTTTTTTTTAAAAAAAAACCACAAACATATTTTTATTAATGATTTCTTGGTTTACAAAAGTATATGCAATGTCTCTTTTTTCAAGTTACATTTTCTACAGATCAGTTTCATTTGTTGAGACATTAGTGTTACATTAGGAAGAAAAGGGGGAAAGAGGTGGAGGGGGGAATGGTGAGTGGGGGTGGGGTCAGGTGGCAATATTTCTATTCTACTTAATGTTGTGTGGGTTTTGTGTCAGCGTCGCTTGTGTGGGTTTTCTTTACTATTCGCTTGTGTTCCTTTGGTGGTGAGAGAGGTTGTGGTTGGCCTAGGCTGTGGTGAACTTTGTTTTCTTGTGTGAGTGAGGTGGGTGGGTGTTTTTGAATCAGGTTAGTCATGTTGATTCGTATGCTGTTGGTGGATTCTTGTCGTTGTCTTGTTGGGCTGTGTAAGGCGTCTTCTTTTATTTGTCCCCATGTCGGTTTAAGTTTGTTGGTTAGTTTTTCTAATCAGGCTGTTTTCTCCCTCCTTTTTTCATCACATGCTCCTCAAGGTCTTATGACGCCATTGGCCAAGCCAGCTTTTCATCCTTTTACACACACACCCCAAACTCCCTGCTGTGATGGGGAAGGGGAATAGAATACAAAACATGGTCTTGTGTGAATGGTATTGCTTGAAAGAGAACTTTCATTGACACAGAGGAATGCAATCCTTACAAGTCAGGACCTAGTTCCCAAATCTGTTTTGGTTACCTCATCAAGGAACACTCCATTTAGATATGAAAGGTACCATGTGAAACTTCTGGTAAAGCTATAGATCTTATTACGCAACACATTCCTTTAGGCATCCCAGTAATGAAATGGACTACAACCAGAAATGCAAAATCTATAATCACAGTAAATGAGTGGTGTCTGTTATAAAATACATCCCTCCCAAACTTACTGTAACACATGTTATTAGAAATAGGGTAGTTACTTTGTAATACCAGCATTGAATTCCAAAGCTGACTGTTTTTATATTGGTCAATTGAATTAGGCAGTTTGAATCAGTCTTCTTATAAGTTCTTCAGCTTGGTGTTTAACTGTTTCTCTTTATTTAGCTTAATATGCTGAGTGACTCCTGCAGAGTTTGAAAAGCATGGCCACTAGAATTAAATTAGGACAATTACCTTTATTTGCATTAATTACACATCGTTTAACTCCTGCGGGAAAAGATATAGCACCTTTGCACTAGACCAAATTTGGGAAACTTGGCTCTCCTAGATGTTGCTGAATTGATTATTATTATTCCTGGAAGCTTCAAGTTATTGTTTATTTCCCAGCAGTAACTAAATATTTAAATTACAATGTGGTGTATGTATCCCACAGCAATAGCAACCTTGGCAATGCCTCTTCATGTCACAAACCAGTGTGCATTAAGGTATGTTGGTGGCTCCACCACTGGAACACAGTACCCAGACAGAATCTCCTAATGCAGCAATTTTGCACTGTGTTTACATTTTGCTGCTTGTTAGTTGTGAGATGAAAATAGATGGTAATCAACTCAATTGAGTTTATTAGCCACTGTTTTCTAGTGTTTAGATAACCTCTTAAAGTCTTACAAGGGTACCATTGACAGGATATAACTTCTAGTTTCTCTGATCCTATTAAATTTTAATTGATCTTTATATGTGTGTGCATGTGTATGTGTATTGCACACCACTTAGAAACCACAAATTTAAGTGATATATAAATTATTCTAAATAAATAAAAATGATTACTTAGCAAGTTGCAGCAAGGACCCCTGTGTGATATAGCCTGTTCACCAGACAAGGTTTGACTGGATGAACATATTGGCTGCCCATGTCCTAAGTATGATCCTTATCTGCTTTTAGTTCTCCAGTAGTCATTGGGTAAATTCTATATGTTACTGGTTAGTAATGCCTGGTTAATGTGAGTGTTTCACTCCACATAAATATTTAAATCCTTAATCTTTTTTGCCACACGGGAAAAGACGTCAACAAGACTAACCTAGAACTAAAATATGCATATCACAAAGATAACTGAGAATCTACTTCAGTAAACTTTGACAGTAGCAAGCAAGTAATTACATAGGAATTTCAGAAATGTTGTTCAATAATTAGTTCTTTATGCAGGCTCATACTTGGGTGTAGGCACTGGAGTAAAGGAAGTCGAATGCTCTGAAACTTATAGCCTCGTTTTTTCTGGAATGTGATTTGTCAAATGAGGTGCATGCGACTCGCACACTGGATTCCTTTTTCTTTAATTGATGTGGATTAAAGAAATGCACCACACCTCTGAATTAACCAGTTGGTGAATGGTGTGTGTGATCGAAGTATGACTCATAATGCTTTAAAAGCTAATGATTTTTCACCACAGTGATATGATATGTTAATGGCTTAAGGGGACGAGTAGTAAAATAGATCTTGGCTTTTAAACAGCAGTCATACAACAGTTGCCAAATGCCATTTTTGAAGCAGTCTTTTTCTTTATTATGAGCCAGAACAGTAGAGTGGGCAGGGTTGGATTTAGCTTGGGGAGAACCGAACAATGCTATCTTTGCTGAGTGTTCATTTAAATATAATGTCATGCTTGCTACCAAAGCGATATGGGCAGGAAATCCACAGCCACTAGACATCTCTAATGTCAAAAACATATCAAAGGCAGGTAAGAGGCTCTTATCAAACCTTTTTATGAATAGCAATGCCCTATCTAATACATGATATCATTACCAAGGCTGTAGGGCAAAGGTAGCAGACACAGGGATGTGGGGATTAGTTAACATAGTTTGCGTCAACTTGGCCAGTGGAGAATGCTGCGCGTTGCCCGCTGGGAAAAACTACTCCTTCTGTATGCAGTTTCTAGTGAGATTAGACATTGTGATGCAAAGTATGCGCTGATCTCAAGATGCAGAATGAGCTATTTAATGATGCCCAGCATGTTTCAGCTAGATGAGGTATTCCTCTAGGAATTTAAAAAAAAGAGTACAACCTACTCTTTCTTCAGTATATTGAGATTGATTCTCTCTTTTTTTTGGTCTATTCCAGTTGATGCATCCCAGTTTTTTGTGTGTTGAAAGTACAAGTTGTCCGCTAATTGCATTTCTTAAATGCCGTACTTACTAAAGTACCTTAGAAATAAAACTGTTAGCCGCCTGTGATATTTATTTGTTAAGGACATTTTTAAACCTCCCTTCATCAGTTAATCCCAGAGTGGACTAGAACAGAAATTAAAACAACAACTGTAACAAAATACGAGCAGGCCATGATGGGAGGGGTATAAATAAATTATTATTATTATTATTATTACAAATAAAATACATAATAAGCATTCCAGCATACCAATTGCAGCAGCAGACTGATGTTCCACAAGTCTCTGGGCAAACAGATTTTAACCTGGCACTTAAATGTCAGCCATGTCCATGCCAGGCTTACTTCCAGAGAGAAGTAACTGGGGTGCTACCACCAAGAAGGCCTTATATTGTGTCATCACCCTAGTGCTGGAACAATGAAAAAGCCTCCCCTTGATCTAAACACCCAGGCAGGCTGCCAACATGAAGTGGAATTTCATAGACCTGGTCCCTCAAGTGATATCAGAGGGCTTTATAAGACAGTCATCTTAAATTTAGCCTGGAAATGATTAGGTCATCCAGTGTTCAGGATCCTTGATGTGTGTCTCCATTATCTTGCTTTGGCATACTGTACTAGCTGTAATTTCCAGATTGTCTTTAAAGGCAGTCCCATGTAGAGGGCAATATCCAAATGATCAAATAATACAGACACTAGTATAACTGTTTAAAAAGACGAATGCCATAAGAAAAGAATGGTTCAGAAGAATGGTAATTTATGAAGGGGATGGGAAGACATTTGCGGGTTTAGCAGCTATTTGTTTTTCTGGCTTGAATGTCGTTATGAATGCATTACTTATATGCTAAGGCATAACAACCTAGCAGTTCCTGCCAACCTAGCAGTTCGAAAGCACGTCAAAGTGCAAATAGATAAATAGGTACCGCTCCGGCGGGAAGGTAAAGGGCGTTTCCGTGTGCTGCTCTGGTTTCGCCAGAAGCGGCTTAGTCATGCTGGCCACATGACCCGGAAAGCTGTCTGTGGACAAAACGCCGGCTTCCTCGGCTAGTAAAGCGAGATGAGTGCCGCAACCCCAGAGTCGTTCATGACTGGACTTAACAGTCGGGTCCCTTTACCTTTAACCCTGTATTTTTAATGAAAGTTGCAGGAATGAATTGCAATGGGAACCTGCAGGTTATGAAGCTGAGGTGTGTGCCCTGTCCTTGTTTCCAATAAAATAAAAGTGTGAATAGAGACACAGTATGGTAGATGTAGTTTTGAACAAACTTTCAATCCCTTGAAGTAAAACACCTTAAGAATGCAGCAAATTTGTTATCAGGGCCATTTCCCTGATAGAATGTCACCTGTGCCCTCATTAAAAGATAGCATAGTCTTGCATTCATAAGCATGAATAATCATTAGGGATACTGATGTTGTTGTTGTTTAGTCGTTTAGTCATGTCTGACTCTTCGTGACCCCATGGACCAGAGCACACCAGGCACTTCTGTCTTCCACTGCCTCCCGCAGTTTGGTCAGACTCATGTTTGTAGCTTCGAAGACACTATCCAACCATCTCGTCCTCTGTCGTCCCCTTCTCCTTGTGCCCTCCATCTTTCCCAACATCAGGGTCTTTTCCAGGGAGTCTTCTCTTCTCATGAGGTGGCCAAAGTATTGGAGCCTCAGCTTCACTATCTGTCCTTCCAGTGAGCACTCAGGGCTAATTTCCTTAAGAATGGATAGGTTTGATCTTCTTGCAGTCCATGGGACTCTCAAGAGTCTCCTCCAGCACCATAATTCAAAAGCATCAATTCTTCGGCGATCAGCCTTCTTTATGGTCCAGCTCTCACTTCCATACATAGGGATACTGATAGTCAACTCAAAACATGTGGTTGCCCCAGACATTACTACAAACATACAAAAATCAGTGTGAGGTTGGGGTCAGGGTGTCTTCCTAGGTGAACTAGGGAAGGGTAGAGATCATGCTTGCAGCTCCTGTGTGCTTCTGAGGCCTACTGAGCACAACAGTGTGGATCCTATTCTGTCCCTTCTCTATGTCCAAACCTGGGAGGGAGTTTGGAACTTGTCACACTCACCAGGATTGGGGGGGGGAGGTTTTTCAACATGCTGAGTAAAATTGCAGACTTGAGAAATAACATCCTATGTATATGTCTAAAAGGGCTGCATTCTCTTGTTTCCCATTTTCTGAAAAGACAGCTTATGATATGTTTTCTTTCTAGGCAGCTACTGGGAAAAGTTTTGGAAAGAACGACTTCCGTGCTGCTTTGGAAAATGGAGTCCTCCTGTGTGAGTAAGTATTTTTGACAAGAAAAGGCTAGCATTTATCTGTAAAGCTTTTTAAAGCTGTTGATCATCTATTGATGGGTGCAACAGCAGAAGCAGTTCTGCCCTTCTCAGGCTTACAAGACTTCTTAGTATTTTGCTTTGTCTTCCAGGATGCCTTGCACACCCCATGGCTGAAATGCAAAATATTTAATTGCAAGTGAAAATATAATTCTGTGCGCTCTTGGGTGTCTTATTTCATGCATTTTGTCTTCTATGCTTTGTTTGATGCATATAAAACTAAACATTAACCACCTTCAACAGAGGCAATTTGGGTATAAATCTACCCACTTCTGTTATTCCCATGCATAATGTAATATAGTCCACCTCTTCAGCAAAGTGATGCCAAAAAAATCTGCAGAGAAGGTGGGTTGCATTAACACCAATTCTGAAGATCGTTTAGTTCAGAGGTTGGGAGCCTGTGGCCTTCCAGATGTTGATGGACTGCGGCTCCCAGAATCCCTGGCCATTGGTCATATTGGCTGGGGCTGATGGGCATCCAACAACATCTGGAAGGTGCTGGTGTGTTTTACAATATGTATCACATGATACATATCACATGCAATATGTAGCATGTGTTTTCCCATAAGTGCATACCACCCCTATTCCAACATAAGTTGTGACTTGGTAAGAGAAAGAAATACACATGAGCATTCATTCGTATTTTCTCTCAAAATATGCATTTTAAATATATATATTTTAAAAAATTGAGAACTGTTTTGGAACATTTGGAAAGTGTGTTTGTCAGTGGAGAACCCCAAGTTCTTACCTGTACATTAGACTGGGAGGTGTGAATCAGGTCAGTTTCTGAGGAGAGGGAGCTTTCTCTTCCTGGCTTCTCTTACATATTATCTAGCAAAAGGATACCCAAAAAGTGTCAGTATTTGAGAGTGTTTTGGTACCATTCTCCCAGTGCCCCAACCTTTTTAAACATCAGCATGGTGCTTCTCTCTCTCTTCCTCTGCCACATGTTTAATAAGTAGTTGTGGTTTTTGGAAAGGTTTAAAACTCCTACCAGGTACCCTTTTCAAAGATATATTTTCCTAGTACTTCTGTCATATTTGGCAATAGAAATGGGAAAATATCTGGCATTTGGCAGATGGGACTGCCCCCATTTTTGAAGCTTCCCTTCATTCATACTAATGAGCACCCACTTGCAATCAAGAAAGATCTTGGATGATAGCCTTTAGAAATGAAATTATTTCTGAGAATGCAAAGCTGCACTGCTGCAACTTGTTTAATTCTATGGTTAGGGTTTATAGATCATTCACTTTATGTTCTCCCCTCCACTTATTCTCAAATATTTGTGAGCGAACTGAGAAAAAAAGTTTTTACCTCTTGGCATGCTGTTGTATATAAATGGAAGACCTTCAATTATGGCGATCTAGGCTACCAGGCTTGTGGCAGACAGAGCTGTTACTGTTTCTTAAGTTTTATTTTGCTTCAGATACTGTATTTATAGGCAATTTTTCAACTTTGTCATAATGAATCTTCCTAAATTAAGACCTTTGGAGTCCATGCCTCATTCTTGGTGGGGCTGGTTCACACATATAGCTCACCACCTGACAACCATCACATCAAGTGATGACATGCATGCGTGATTTATCTTAACGCCTTTCAGTAGAGTTAGTCCATAAAACCCTGGCAAGTAAGGAGTTGTGAGCTACTTGCCTGTGTGAACCACTCTGTTAGGACTGTCAAAACTGGAGGCAGAATATTGATTGAGTTCTGCCTTGTTAAAAATCTGCTTTGGGGAGACTTAGGTGCTGCCTGTTCACATAACACTGTGTAACTGTAGCTGCTGCCAGCTGGACTAAGCCCAACATTCATTTTGGCTCCAGTTTTGTATGCTGAACTGGTCAGTGTTCTAGCTGGACCTACTTTTTAAGTGTATGATGAATCTCCTGGTTGTGTAAATTGGCTGTGATGCATATGCCACAAGAGGGTACTGAACAACTTTGTCCCAAGTCACATTTGTTTGTCCTTCTCTGTAGTAATGATGGGAGTGATGACTAATAGTTTCCCCCCTCTGCTTCATAGCTAAGTGTCGTCTATCTTACATGCGTGGTGTTTGGGTAAAGGAACTGGTCCTTGCTTGGTCAGTACAACTTTTCTAAATGAGGAGCACAAGAGTTCCCCAGAAGCTTATTAGAAGCTATTCCCAATGAATTGAAATTCATGAATTCCCAAAATTGAAAGTGGTGCATAAGCCTCTCTAAAAGACAGTCCCGCCGGTCCCTTTCACTAGTCTCTTCTTACAACGTGATGGTTGCATTCTCTGTGCAGTTGAAGCTGTGGTGAGGCCAGCAAAAGGTCTGGCCAGCAGTTCTTGTGAACCATGAGCTCTAAGACACTCCCAAACTCTCGCATGCACAGGGGGGATTCCTTGGCAGGTAAGTCCAAGAGTTCCCTGAAGGTAGACAGTTGGAAACAACTTTTTTTAAAATAGCAGGTTGCACAAAACAAAACAGAAAAGATTCTTGTCTATGCATGCAACTTCATGGTACGAACAGCAGTATTTTGTGTAACTACATTCTATTTGTTTGGCACTTATTTTCCCATGCTTAAAGATTTTTGTTTCTTTGTTTTACATTTCCCAGTCTTTTGATACTTATGTGTACACATGCATAAGTTATATTTTTTATCAGTAGAAAAGCTGAGGCAAAGGCAGTTGTCATCTGTTTAATTGATTCGTATAATTTAAATGAGAGGAGCAGTACTTTGTAATTTTAATGCTTATGTTTAGCCCTAGAGTAAAATTGCATTATAAAACCTGGTTAACTCTCATTCTTTTCTAGTCTAATTAACAAGATCAAACCTGGCATCATTAGAAAGATTAATCGTCTGTCAACACCAATAGCTGGTCTGGTAAGTCGTAAATAATATTTTTGCATTGTCAGTTTTGCTTTCTGGATTCTGTTTATTCAAATTAGCACTGGCAAATTGGATTTTTAGAGGTGATATTAATATAAGGTTTGGGTGCAGTACTGGCCATTGTGTGGCCTCCCATCAGCCCCAGTATGGCAGGAGGTCAGGGATGATGGGAATTGTAGTCCAACAACATCTGGCTTCCCCCTTGTTGTTTGCATGTTACAGTATAGACTTACTAGATGTTCACAACATGTTCTTAATGTATTGATATTGGTAAAGCTATGCCAAGCTTAGTAACGTACAGCAATATTTTCCTTGAATTGGGTTTCATCTCATTCT
The DNA here is from genome assembly GCA_034642415.1 of Podarcis siculus. Classification (NCBI taxonomy): domain Eukaryota; kingdom Metazoa; phylum Chordata; class Lepidosauria; order Squamata; family Lacertidae; genus Podarcis; species Podarcis siculus. The sequence goes on along the minus strand of JAXCMG010000048.1, from coordinate 432,918 downwards.
TCATGCCAACACAATTACTAAGCATTACTAATGTTGCCTTTAAAAGGATAGTCGTCTCTCTCTCTTTACTTCCTGCCTCCATGTGCAACATCTGGGTCAAGTTTTAAAGTAACTTATCCAGTGTTTTATGCACTCCCACTATGATCCCCTATCTTTCCTCCAGTGATGGTATTCATTTAAATTTAACAAACTCTCCTGCTGTTGCTAAGCAAATAAATTATATTTTGAAACATCAGATTAGTTTGTTTCATTGCACCATTTGAAACAGAAAATGTATTTTTAATAGGGATAAGCAACTTCAGGTCTAGGGGTTCTTAACACTTCCTACTTTGGGCACATTAACTATTTCCCTTCTGGGGGATACAGGTAAATATCTTTTTACACCACATTCCCTTGCCCAGTGAGTCAACATTTAACCCTTCCATAGCAGGAAAAGTGACACTGAACCAAAATACACATTTTATGGCCACTGAAGAAAGGGTAAAATTGCTCCTCATCCAATCTGTGTAGCTGTTATCCAAATGCTCATTCCCTGTGGTTGCTGCTTGCCAAAGAAAATCATGTTGGAGCAGATCCATCATGGATGTCTATGCAGCATCTAGCGTGGTCCTCAGAAGATGAGGAGAACTAGAGAGCAACTTTATTGCTGATGGCATAAGTGCAGTGCAGGGGGGGGGGAATCAGAAGCCTTGGTATCGTAAGGCGAGCATCCGTGTTTTTTAATTGAGAGGGGCTGTACCGAGACACAGCTCTTCCCCTACTGGAAGATGTTTGGGAGAAGGGAGGTATTGATAGCCAGCCTTTTTAGATGTGTTAAAAATATCTCACCAGTTGGAACGTGAGTTGCTGACCAAAATGTTTATAGGTAATAAATTATTTTAAAAACAAAACAAAGAAGAGGTGAGTTCCCTCAGGTGAAGTAGTATTTTAATGCATTGGGCATGGTAGGTAGGATTATTTTTAGACCAGAACCCATAGCATTCTTCACAGTACTGTTCGTCACTAAGCGCATTTGAATGTTATTTCTCTTGAAAATGTTTGGGGAGCGATTGAACGTTTTGAATCGGGCATTGTGTACTGCAGGAAGGGCAGCATTCCAATTAGCAAATTCCATCTGTGTGATGCTCTTTACATAAAAAAAAGCATGCAGTGAAAGCTGGGCTTCTTAAGCTGCAAATAAGATGCGAATCGACTTGTGAAGCAAGCATTTCCACAGGAAAACTAAGAGTGTGTTGCTGGGGTGGGGTGGGGGTTGAGGAAGCGAAACTAAAAGACAGATAATATGTTCTGATGTATGCATATCTAGGGCAAAGTAAAAGCCCCTTGCAGGTGAAGGAAGTAGTCCTTGCCATTAAAAAACCCCCACAATAATGGATGAGGGCATGGAACCAAACTTCTGCAGCAAAACAAGCATTGTGATTGTGTTAGTTAGCTACACAAGTACACCCAGTCCCAGCTTGGTTGGATAGATAGTCTGCTGTGACTTGGCATTGTATAGAATTGACAATTAGAGAAAAAATGTAAGCATATGTCTGTATACATCAGGAGTGAGAGCAATGCAAGGGCCACACTTCTTCTGGGCAAACTTCCAAGGGCCCCATGAGCTGGCAAAAATGAACAGAGCAACGAATTACCTCTGTATCATTGTGTGTCTAGTTTCTGCACACATCTCTGTATCCTCCGTCCCAACAAGAGGCATTATCAGAATTCAAAGACACAATCGAACCAGCTGAAAGGTAGGTGGGTTGCCAGTGAGGGAAGTATTATGGGCTGGCCGTGTATGATGGGGGAATGTCCTGAAGATCAAATGGACAGTCTCTGAGGCTCCTGCAACTGAGATGTCTCCCCCCACCCCCTGCTGTACATATTTTCTTTTCTCTATACTGTATGTGCTGAAGCTTGTATCTCTGAGTGTTTTGTTAGTGCAGTATATGTTCCATGCAGCCCACAAACAAATTTATAAATGGCAGCAAAGTCCTTTACAACAGGAAGGGTTTTCTGTCCCTGTGCTAGACAGTTGAAAACTTTACATGAACTTTCCTCTGTAGTGCTATTGTGCACACTTGCTGAATGTGGGTGTGTCCTGAGCTGTTGGGGATAATGTTCGCAGTGGAAGCACAAACAAGTCAACAAATGGTATTTGTGGATGATTAAACACAGCAGCGGAGCTAAGGCGTTCAAAGGTCATTGATGCCATAAAGGGTAAGCATACTTTTGCCTGCCCTGTTAAGAGATTGTTCTGTATTGTGTTTCCTGCTTACTGCTGGAATTGCAGCTGGAACCACGGCAGGTCTGAGCCCCAAACCAGTTAAGCCAGAGCAAATAGTTTCTAGTGGGTGTAGCATTTTTGAGCATCAGGGCCCTGCAATGTTTTCAAGCTGAATTCTTAGTAAATGTACTCCTGGCTTCAGTGTAGGAGGCAATGCGTTGGCAACCCTGGCAATGGGCGGGTGAGGAATGTGCAACATTTGCCCTGCCCTTTACACTTCCTGGGCAGCTGTCTAGATTCAGGCAACTTTTAGCCTGTATTTCTTCTCCAACTCTGGTTTGACAAGTGAGTGTTTGTGTGATGTGCCACCACTGCTGTTTGTCAACGTTCCCCTCTGTTAACAAAACTACCAAGTGTCAACAGAAGCACATACTCCAGAAGACTGTGCCGTTCTACAGAGTGATGTGTGTTCTGAGGTTTATAGCAATAAAAGCAAGTATCAACTGTAGCAGCCTGTTCACAGGAAGCAAATGCGGGAAAGATTTAATGGACTGAAAGAAACCTCCAAGCTTCAAATGAATCTCTGCACCTGTTATGTTTTCAGATAATATGATACCTTGAGAGTTAAACTGCTCTACTTCAATTCACATTGAAATCCTTTACCTTGCACCTGAGACACTCTAACGAAACTAAGGGAATCATAGGTGGTAGCCTTGTATATATTCAGGCATTCGTAGTTGCCAATATCTCCCTAAAGTTGTCTTCTCCTAATGCCATATTCTGGCATTCTTAGGTCATATTACAAACTTTTGTTATTACATAACTAAGGCCCGCTAAAGGGACGTGGGTGGTGCTGTGGTCTAAACCGCAGAGCCTAGGACTTGCCGATCAGAAGGTCGGTGGTTCGAATCCCCACGACGGGGTGAGCTCCCATTCGGTCCCAGCTCCTGCCAACCTAGCAGTTCGAAAGCACATCAAAGTGCAAGTAGATAAATAGGTACCGCTCCGGCGGGAAGGTAAACAGCATTTCCGTGTGCTGTTCTGGTTCGCCAGAAGTTGCTTAGTCATGCTGGCCACATGACCCGGAAGCTGTACGCCGGCTCCCTCAGCCAGTAAAGCGAGATGAGCGCCACAACCCCAGAGTCATGCACGGAAACACCATTTACCTTCCCGCCGGAGCAGTACCTATTTATCTACTTGCACTTTGATGTGCTTTTGGGCTACTAGGTTGGCAGGAGCAGGGACTGAGCAACAGGAGCTCACCCCGTTGTGGGGATTCGAACCACCGACCTTCTGATCTTTAGTACTTTTCCTTAAATCAGACTGGAAGGGAACTTTCATCTTGGCACAGTGATACCTAAGGTTTGCAGGTCTTTCTTCCAAATCCTTCCATCTGATGGAAGGGGGTGTTTCTGTTTCCTGTAGTGTGTTCACTTGGCCCAGGGATCAATCTTTCTGTATTTGTCAGCTGTGCACCCCCTGTAACTGAGAGAGGCAGCTGAAGCCAGATCAAAAGCAGGTTTGCCAAGGGTCATTAGGGAGTAGTAAGTAAGTGGCTGAACTGGTGGAAGAAGCATGTGGCTCCCTTTGCCCGACGAGTAGAGCCGATTGCCTTGATATGTAACTTAATATGAAATGCTGTGCATCCCTCTTCACTATATAAAATGTTTGTGCCCAGTTCAGCACCAAGTAAAGGAGGAATTATGTGTCTTTTATATGCTTTGTATGCTTGGTTTGTGTAATTCTCCATTTTTAATCATGTGGACGGGCAAAGAGCTATGCATAGTGTGAAAGTGTGCCCTAGACATGAAAGCTGTTGGCTTTGTGATGTTGTCACCGTGAGCTACTTTTTAAAGACAGTGTAAAGATTTAAATGTACTGTCTGACCTTTGAGATTTACTCCCTATTTTATATTGGTTTGAAGTGTTGGACTTTGCCTTCACATGAGGTCTTCCATCCCAAATACTATAACTGTGTCTACAGTAGTAGAAATGTGATTTGACTTACAGTTTGTGCTTGTGCAAGAGAAAGAGAGGGAGATTTTGAGTTTATAAATTATACCCTTGCAATATCTCTGCTGGCTTTAGATGCAACAGATTAGGGGAAGCTGGCTGCAAAAGAAGGCAGAAAATGTAGGAGGAGAGTTTAGTTGCACACTCTACACTCAGGCTCCCCTGGCCTCCCCTTTGCTCAGGTAAAAAAGTATGTGCACTACTAAACTTGCTAGCACACAGTGGTCTAGTTAGGCCTTCTCAATCAAAGTTGCATCAATCTTTAGTGCAGCCTGGAGAAAAGCAAGTTTGGTCCTTCTCCTTTTTACATAGATGGAATGTCACAGTCAGCTGAGATTAGTGTCTGGGAATTCTGGGCTTCCCACTCATGTGACCAGCCGCCTGTTTCTCTCCATGCGCCATAACGATAATTAGTAATTCTAATGCATGTGTGATGAATAGTCACAAAGGCTTTTTGCCCTCTGAATGCAAAAACCAAAGCCAGCTATTTGTTGTGTTGTTTCTAATAAACGGGGTGTGAGTACCAATGTGCAGCTCTGACTTGGTTAACTACATGCACCTCCAAGCATGGAACTGAATTACAGTGGTACCTCGTCTAGTGTCCACCTCGTCAAGCGTCCATTCCATTGAACGTCCACAGCAAACCCGGAAGTACTGGAACGGGTTACTTCCAGGTTTGCCACATGTGCAGAAGCACAAACCGCTCCGCGCACGTGCGCAGACGTGGCACTTTCCCCAGCGTCATTTTCGGCCAGCAACCAGGGCTCCGGAACGGATCCCGGTTGCAAAACAAGGTACCACTGTAATTGTAGAATGCATAAGCTTTTATGGCCCAACATGATAAATTCCCTATGTATGAAAAAGCTCATTTTATAACTCTGTAGATCTTGAGATTGTAGTCTGGAAGTATCCCTCACAATTTTGATTATTTATGATCCATAGGAGTTGAAGGGAGGTAAACACACACACACACACACGCACACACACAAAATACAAAAGTGGCAGTAGTTCAGGTAATTCTAAATCATGAGAAATTTTTATTTTCTTCCTTAGGCTTAACATTTATTATGTGCTCCAATGTTTGAAAATGATCACTATGTTTTAGTCCACATCTGCTGTAAAATTTGGGGCATGGCCATTGTGAAAAGTTGAGTTATGCTGCCACAGAAATATTAGTTCATGTTCGAAACATATAAACTGCCCTAATCCCTGTTTTCTGCAGGTGGATTTTTTTGGTCCAGGAAATTCTCCTTTGTTTCTAATGCCCTTTCTGAGACTCTCCTCTAGACTGAACATACTTTCTAATGAATGAAGGTTTTTAAATTTATTTTAAGCAGCAATTTCAAAAAGGAAACACTGTTAAGACTTAGTCTTCCCCTGCATTTTTTTTTAACCACTGAAAGTTTTTGGTGCACAAGGTGTGCTTTTAAAGGCCAGCCCCTCGCTCTCAGCCTGAACTTCCTCACAGAGCTGTTATGAGGATAACGTGAGAAGGAGGAGGTCGGTATTTACACCACCATGAACCCCTTGCAGAAAAGGTGGGGTGTTAGTAGCCACTGCTGCTACTATACACTTCCTAGTTGCATCTGAATGCGTCCTGGTTGTAATCTACTACAGCACTGCACCAGTGCCCCTTCTTTATAATTAGGGCAATTGCTTCACTTTCTGATTCCAGCCAATTGGGACCATGCCAGTATGGAGCCAATCATGTGTAGCTGTATACGAAAGTCACAGCTCTTGAAGGGGGAGAGGAATGACTATTGGCCTCTTGCCGACAAAGCAACTGGGCAGGAACATTTGTCTTCGCATGGTGTGCTGGCAGAAAACTGCTCACCAGAACAGCATAGAAAGGCAAGAATGCCAATCTGATTACGACCTGTAAAAAGAGCAAAAAGTGGACAGTGTCCTTTGGGGGGGGGGGCACTGATTTATGTGAAATCCACACACACCAGTTTTGGCTCACTGGTAATAAGGACAGGTAGGGAAAGTATAGACTAGGGGTGGGGAATGTTAACTCTTGCATATAAGCATTATTTTGAAAGCAAATTAATAGGAACTGTACACTTGATTGAAGAGAATGATATACCAGTAACCAGCTTATATGCAAGAGTTAACATTCCCCACCCCTTGGAAAGGCATAAACTAGTTTTTGTACTGTTGGGTATGCACAAAAACACTTTGGAGATCTTGCAGGAAAGCGAATTGCAAAGAGAGTTGTGATAAGAAGTTGGGAGAGTTTCTGCTTCTAGAACTGTGTTATGTACTGAGTTGAATAGGATCCAAAAGGCAGCAGTCTGATTGGTCCTAGAACAATAGGGTCCAGAATGCAGCAGTCTGGTCCACAGGAGCCACCCAATCCAGCTCCAGGTGGAAGTGAATCTGCAACCTGATTGGCCTATAGGTGAATCCCGGAATTAGCCAATCATGTTGGGCCCATTGAGTAAAGAATGTATATAAAGCAGACATTCTGGGGGAACTTCCATTCCTTCTCACCACTATGAGCTGAATAAAGAGCATGAAATCCACTCTCGACTCTGAGTATATTTCAAACTGCATTTTATGAAATTAGTAACGGCACCCTTGTTTGCACATCACATTGAAACATAGTTAGAAACAAACCTTGGTTTAATTTGAGTGAGCAGCATGATAGGCAGAACCTATTGCTGTGTGCCTTTTCCCACGCCTGTTCCCACATCATTGGGGAAACAAGCCAGTGTCTGGCTTGCCATGACTTCTGAACTCAGGCTTATGCCTTGTTCTCTCCCTTCAAACCAAACCTTGGCTGGAAGCTGGTGTGGTTTACTCTCTCCCTTCTCCTTGCAGTCATTTGTGGCAGGAGAAAAATGAACAAGCCCCTCCCCCCTCCCCATGCCCCCTTCTTCTGCCTTGACTGGCGTTAGCTGGCAGGGTTTTCGAACTGGTGGTTTTGCCTCAAAGGAATTCTCCCCCCTTCTCAGCCTCCATAGGATTGCTCTGTAAATATTCCAGTGCAAATACTTTTGGCTATTGGAATCTGAGATCAGCTTTGAGATCTTATGCAGTATGTAATATTAACCGGGCGCACTGTAGATTACTTAATTAATATGTCAGACATGGTAAATCAGATTCCCAATTACTTTACGGCACCATAACATTTACCAATTCATTTACCCCCAGAACATATTCATAGGGAGAAGACCGTCAGTGCCATTTTTAAGTAAAAACTGCTGTTATAAACTGCCTGTACACAGGGGGTGGAATAGTTTGATTTCCCTTCTAGATTGAACATGGTGTTGTGAATGGCACAGTTGGCGTGGCTGCCCATATTCTAGTCCAGCTGATCTCTATCAAAGGCTTCCACAAGAAATCTTACAGATTGTTAGAGTCCCCAGCTTCAGGTTGAGCTGAAAACAGGTTGTCTGCTGAAAACAAAACAGAATAATAATAAAAATCAATTGAAGATGGGATTTTTAAAATTCACATGGGACACTAAAAGATGCTTTGGTTCCTCAGTCCTCTTGTACAGCTAGAAGCAGGGACATTGGTAGAGTTAATCTTGCTTTCCATGAAACCTGCCTTGTTATACAAAAACCAAACATTGTGTTGTAAAATTAATTCTGGCCAGTTACTTAACAAGCCAACTTCAAATCATAGGTTATGAAGCTAGCTTGTTAAACTAAGCAGATTTAGACACACAAACAGACAGACAGACAGACAGACAAACAAACAAACAAACTAGAGAACCTGGTTTAACTGTAGTGCTAATCTGGGTATCCATAAACTCTGCCAAAGGCATCCTTGTAACAATGAAGGAGAGGGGAGGTAGCTCTTTCCTGCTTTTCTTTGCAAAGTTAAACCATGGTTTAGCATCATGTGTGAATGCAGCCGTTTAAGCACCCTTTTTTGCTTTATCTTTATGAATCTCCGGTCTTAACATAACTATTGCTAGACCCTTCTGATTTGGTATTGACCCTTCTGATTTGGTATTGAGAAGGGATGGAAGTTAGAATGATGTCCTTCACTCAGCCAAGAGTAGAAAAAGATGTGTGCGTTGTGTTATGTGGGTGAAATGTTTTAAAAGGAAGGGATGCCAAAATTATGTGGCGGTGGGGGATTCTACATAACTGTGGACAACAGTTCATAACTTAGAAAACCTTGAGGCACATGACTTTGATTTTTTTAAAATGAAAAGTTGAGAGTGTTAATGTAATTATAAATTATGGTCTTTGCTGTTTCACATTCACTGGTAAATATGGACTCTGTTACTAAATATTTGAATTGGCATATTCACTTCTAATACTGATGGGTATAGTAATACAATGTTCTTACAATGTCATGATTCATTAGATTCTACTTACATAGCTTTTGGTATGCCCAATCCCTTACGTTCCCTTGCTGTTTAAGTTTTGTGAGGTATTAAAGGAATTAAACAAAAATCTTTCTAATGCAACTTAAGGTGGTCAAAATAAACACTGAAAGTCATTGAGTAAGGATGTGTGTATATCTAACAGCAACCTTTGGATTCGTAGACTCTGTGCATATATTTCACGCTAATTAATTCATACTCATTAAGTCTAATTCTGGTTTTGCTTGCGTAACACTGGTTTGAATAGTACATAAACCGGAGTGGCAGGCATGTAAATAATGGTAGAAAACAGTCCAAAATATGTGTTGGAAGATTGAATCTTCCTATGGCCTGGAGAAACTCCTGTAGTTTTTGCATCATAAACTAAGTGTCCTAATTTAGTTTAGGCTTCCTCTTCAAACCTAACCTCCCACCCACCCCGCCTCTCTGGTTGAATGTTAAAGATGTGCCATAACTTGTATTTCTGATACTACGTAAAAGCTGTTTGTCCCAGCCGAATAATGCAGTGTTGGTACTTTGGGGTGTGCATGCTGGAATTTATATTTGTTACATAAGGAGAACGTATGACTCCCCTCATAAGTATTTGTTTAAACAATAAAGAAAGCAAATATACTGAAAAGCTGGGAGGGTTCTGCCCAGATAGAATTAACAGGAAGCCAAGGGTTTTAAACTTTGTTTCCTACATAATAGATCTACGCTCTCTCTTGAGGATTTAAGTTGGTTTTAATGTAACCAGTGTATACTTGGATAGAATCAAAACAAGTTGTCCCATAATTTGAAGGATGACTTTTCTCTTAAAATCACAAGGAGCCTATCATGGGTAAATCTGGCTGCTGGAATAATCCTCCTTCATCCGCTTGTGCCCTTCTTTTCTGGACTCTGCAATTCAATAATTGGAATGGGTGGGGAAATACAGCTTTTGGCAGTCATATATGCAATTATACAAGCACACAAGAGTGAAATTGTAGGCCTTGGTAAATAATAATTCTGTGTGTTGGGGAGTCAGCATTAACAATGTAGCAAAACCATGGAGGGATATCTTGAAATATTGTGGGGAATAGGTGACAGTAGTAGCTCTGTGTGCACAGAATCTTAGAGTTGGGAGGTACCCCGAGGGACATCTAGTCCAACCCCCTGCAATGCAGGAATCTCAGCTAAAGCATCCATGGCAGATGGCCATCCAACCTCTGCTTAAAAACCTCCAAGGAAGGAGAGTCCGCCACCTCTTGTGGAAGTGTGTTCCACTGTTGAACAGCTCTTACTGTCAGAAAATTCTTCCTGTTGTTTAGTCGGAATCTCCTTTCTTGTAACTTGAATCCATTGGTTTGGGTCCTAGCCTCTGGAGCAGATGAAAACAAGCTTGAAGAGGGCTATAATATCTCCTCTCAGTCTCCTCTTTACGAGCAGGATTTTCTGGGCTTAGTAGAGTGCATGCGGATCAGCCCCTTCACCCAATTTAATAATAATAAATAATAAATTTTATTTATACCCCGCCCTCCCCAGCCAGAGACGGGCTCAGGGCGGCTAACACCAATAAAATCACAGTAAAAACATAATAGGGGGGGAAGAGAGGGGGGGGAAACACAATTTAAAATACAGGTTAAAATGCAATTTAAAATGCAGCCTCATTTTAAAGTAGCCAATAAATCAAGACCATAAGGGGAGGGAAACATAAGGGTCAGACCGAGTCCAAACCAAAGGCCAGGCGGAACAGCTCTGTCTTGCAGGCCCTGCGGAAAGATATCAAATCCCGCAGGGCCCTAGTCTCTTGTGACAGAGCGTTCCAGCAAGTCGGGGCCAGTACTGAAAAGGCCCTGGTCCTAGTTGAGAGCAATCTAACCACTTTGCAACCTGGGACCTCCAAAATGTTGTCATTTGTGGACCTTAAGGTCCTCCGCGGGGCATACCAGGAGAGGCGGTCCCATAGGTATGTGGGTCCTAGGCCTCATAGGGCTTTAAAGGTAAAAACTAGAAGAGAGCACAATTTTGCATAGGTTTTGCATTATATGCAAATATATGTCGTCTTTCACAGGGCCTCAAAGATAAACCTCTCACAAGTACTAAGAATGTGAACAGGTGAGGCTTTTCTCAGTTATAGTTTCATAGTACAAAATACTTTAACCCATTCTATTTCTGCCTACCACCTGGCTGTTAGAGCTAGAAGAGCACTGTTCTCCCCAAGTGCCAACTCTAAGCCGTTCAAAGAACTCAAGTTTCATGAGTTGCAAACCAGGGAGGTTACACTAAGTCAGGGGTAGTGAGCCTTTTGGGCTCCACACGTCAGATCCTTATGAGATCCTAGCCTTGTAGGCCAAACTAGACATGTGGGCAGGGTCTGGCATCACTATTATTGAGTGCTTGAGGCCTTTTTTGGTGCTTTAAAGTGACTTGCTCATGCAGCCGATCCAGCTGGCTTGGCTCTACCGCCCATCAGCTGATGGGTGGTAATGCTGAAGTCTACTTTCCACAGGCACTGGCTGCACAAGTGAGTTCCTGCAGGGAACTTGCTAGCACATCCAGTTTAGCTGATGGGTGATAAGCCAAAGACATACTTTTCAGGCTCCTGATTGTATACAGGCAGCTGCATCTCCCCCTGCCCCACACATGATGTATGATATCACGTTTGAGGCAGGTGGGATTGGCTTGTGGAAAACAGCCAGAGATTCTGCACCCTTACCGTATCTCTTTCCTCAGTTTGATCTTAGGCTGGCAATACCACACTCAGTGGAAGATCAGGCACAGTATTTCACATCGTGGTTGGGGCTGAGCGGGTGCGGCAGGAGATCAAAAAGCATTTAATATTTATAGCAAGGGGACGCGGGTGGCGCTGTGGGTAAAAGCCTCAGCGCCTAGGACTTGCCGATCAAAAGGTCGGCGGTTCGAATCCCCGCGGCGGGGTGCGCTCCCATTGCTCGGTCCCAGCGCCTGCCAACCTAGCAGTTCGAAAGCACCCCCGGGTGCAAGTAGATAAATAGGGACCGCTTTCTAGTGGGAAGGTAAACGGCGTTTCCGTGTGCGGCTCTGGCTCGCCAGAGCAGCGATGTCACGCTGGCCACGTGACCCGGAAGTGTCTCCGGACAGCGCTGGCCCCCGGCCTCTTGAGTGAGATGGGCGCACAACCCCAGAGTCTGGCAAGACTGGCCTGTACGGGCAGGGGTACCTTTACCTTTACTTTTATTTATAGCAAGATTCAGATGCCCATACTTGGGTAAATTCAAGAGTAAACTGTTAAAAAGTAAGCAGTATAATTGAAAAGCATTGTTGTGGTTATTCATCCTCTTCCTGATAACTACAACAGTGTTATCTGCACAGGTCAGACAACTGCTCATTCCCCAACCCCTTCTTTTTTGTTAACAAAAGGGACTTGAGTCTTTGACATGAATACCACTTTTCGTGTTTATATGATCAGGAACAGCCCACTGCAAGAATACATCCATTCTCCTCCCTCACCCCCCATGGGAGGAAATAAGTTAATCACATGCTGCATTTGCAGCTGCATTTCCCAAAGAAAGAAAGAAAGAAAGAAAGAAAGAAAGAAAGAAAGAAAGAAAGGGAGGGAGGGAGGGAGGGAGGGAGGGAGAAGTCCCAATATGCCAAGAGTCTTGATGACAACATTTGTCTGCACTGCAGGGTTGTCATATACATTTTGGGCCCTACCCTGGGCCTGCAGACATTATTAGTATAGCAATACTGAGCTACTTTGCACGAATGATGTAACCCATTATTTACCCACCACAGCCATTTCTCTCCCCTCCCCCCAAAAGTATGGTATTATATTGATGGTTTTTATTTGCATTTTATTTGATTTTATAAGTTCAAAGCAGAGTAATTCGGGGGCGGGACTGGGGTGTGACGTTAACATATGAGAGTGCTGGAGGTGAATTAGTTAAACAAGTTACCCAAGCAGAACTCAGGGGGGTGGAGTCAGAGGGGCTATAAAACCAGCTCTGGGAGGGGCGAAGGGAGGAGTTCGTTGGGAGGTTGTTTGGAGTGGGAGTGAATTGGGATAGAGTTTGTGGGGAGGTTGAGTTAGTGTAAAGAAATAAGTTGCGTCAGGAACAGTTAGGAGCTAGGAAGACAAGTAAATATCTGAGAGGTGGTTTAGTGAGTGAGAGCGGGTAGCGGAAGTTGCTTGGAGAAACAGATTCCTAGATCATTTAAAGTTATCTGTATCTATCACTCACAGCTCTGACATTGCTCATTGACCAAAAGAAGTTCGTTTTATAAGGGTTAAAAACCCATGAAGTCGGGTTGTGGTTCCCTTACCAGTACTGGGCCCAGTGCAGCTGCACCCCAGCCAGTAACTGTAGTACAAGGTTCTAGCGGATTATAGAATAGATTGGTTCAAAGTAAAAGAATCCAGGGTTGTTGATCAAGGTGCTCAGTTAACTTCCCAGTTGCCACTTAGTAATCGGGCAAATGATGCAAATATATCTGAAGACTACACTGCTCCAATGAGGCGAAATGAATGTGAAATCAAATATCTAGTGCTGCTAAGTAAAATCCTGAGTGTCTAGTATTATTTGTGTTAAATCATTAAACCCAGAGTTATTAACACCTAAGGGTCTAGCCCAGAGGTTGCCAACTCAGAGCCCCAGATTTTGAACTATTTTTTAAAGCCAATCTGTAGCTTTATCTGTTTATTAAACCTAGTGAAGGAAATCAGAGCTGCAAATGGTGAGACATTTGGACACCAAGGCTATAGGAATCTCTGTGGCCCCCAAGAGCTGCTGTTTTCACATCCCTTCTAGTGCACTTTTCCTGCATCTGTCTCATTTCCTAGGCAGAAATTCAACAGGTTAAACCTTTCCTCATATGTATATAAAATTATGGAAAAAATTCACTGCGATTGTACTTTTTCTAATTTTGTGTTATGCCATGCCACCCTTGGCAGATGTTTTGTGACTGGTGCCCCCAGCGCTGCCTCAAAATCCAAAAAGATTGGCGACTCTTGATGTTGCCCCTTATGATCCTACACAGCAATTCCATTTTTAGCCAGGGTGATGGTGGATGAAACAACAGTACGTGCCATTTTTCGTAGGAAGGGTTGACACTGTTGATATATTTCACTGGAAGTTCTCCCTTCCTATTGCTTTCAGATATCTCTTTCCTCCCATTACACTATTCTTGAAGCTCCTAGCCAAAGAGCAGGCACTTTAAAAGCTTTGGATTGCTTGTGTCACAATCATAAACATGTATATTTGCATTCTGTTTCCCTTCCTGGGTGCTATTTTTACTAGGTATGTTTTGGAATGTACGAGCAAAAATTCTTTGGCCACTTTGGATGACGGGGTTTAACGTGGACCAGCCAGACGCTGTCATAAGTACACATGTAGTTTAAACAAAAAAGCGAGGACACAAACTGCAAAGTCTCCCTGTAGCTTTCGGTGCATGACTCAAGCAGCTGGCCCAGAGCAGGTGTAGTTAAGTCAGTGCTAAACCACACCTATGTTTTCCAGCTTGCCCAATGAAAACCACACATTTGTGCTGTGTCTTTTTGCTCTTGCCTTTCATTTGCTTCTTCTCGTATTAGCTTGCTCGGTAACCAAAGCCAGATTCCAGGTGCATTATTCTATGATCAATCTGTAATCATAGAAACAGAGTTCCTCCTCTTAATTCCTCCGTTGCCAACCATTTCTGGGTGGGTGAATGTCAGTAGCTGTAGTTATTTTTAAATGTGAGAGGTGAGGCTTGTCATGCAAAGCTGAAAAGAGGGCGTTTGTTTGCAGAGCTGACATCAAAGTGTAGATTGCTGCTTACTGGCTGAGCATTTTTGCTTTTGTACCTGGTAATCTTTAACGTGGTCTGTCAGTCACAGAGACCATTGCTTAACCAGAGGATTCATATGAAATATTGCTAGCATTTATGATCCAGAAGATTGGCATTCTGTTTCTCCACATACTGGACTTTGAAACTTCGGCTAAGCAGCTTGCAATCCTTTCCTTCACGTTGCTCAACTAAGCAATTGCTTTCCACTTCTCTTCACAGGATAATATAAATGTGTTTTTGAAAGCTTGTGAAAATCTTGGATTAAAAGAAGCTCAGCTTTTTCATCCTGGTGACCTTCAAGATCTTTCTAATCGAGTTACTGTCAAGTAAGTATCCTGTGTTTTTATCAGTTTGACTTTTAAGAATATTCAAATGTGACTTCTGTGGTGCTGCTGTTCATGTATATAGGGATTTTATATAATGTTTCCTTTGTATGTTCAGCGTGGAAGCTGTCAGGCTTCTTTAGATGATCAAGCCTGTAAAAGCTGGGATTTAATTTGCGTCCATTTTTCTGGAGCAACTACCTTGGTACATTTTGTTTTTAAGTATTTGCTGACATTTAAAATGTGCCAAGCTGCTTTACTAATTAATGGCTGCATTGCTTGAAGATTCAAAGTTGAATGTTCAACAGTTCTTAAATGTGAAAGTAAAAATGGAAGCCTTCACTGTAAGCTTGTAATTACCAGAAGGGTACTCTCTGTGTGTGTTTGCTATGCATGCATGTACCCACCTTTGGTCTAGCATTCAGATCTTGAAATCTGCTAACTGGAGAGCTGAACCCAAGGGACACACTGTGTTGCCCTGTGGATATTCTGCTAAAATGTTGTGTGATACATTACTAACAGAGGTAATATTGTGTAGTGGAGAGATGGGCAGACTGCAGGCTTGTCATATATCTACTTTGCTTGTTTTTACTAAACAACACCCCACCCTCAAGTTTTAACAACCAGGTGCAAAGGACATAGGTTTAGAATAAAAGAACTGGGTGCTTCTGAGCATATGCAGAGCCTAGGAACTTTTCAGTACCTGAACTGAACTTGTGGTCCTTCATGAAAAACTCCACTGTTACCCCAAGCTTTCTTCTCTTCAGCTACCTAATTCAAGATGAGGAGGAAGCACATTTTTTAAAAAAATGACATTGTTAAACAGTTGTTCACAGAAATCCCTGGTGAGCCACTGCAGGTTACCCAGAGATCTACCAGTAGGTCCTCATCTGCCCAGCCTTGTTAAAGTGACTAAGTTTATGTGTTGTGGACTTAGAAGTCCTTGATTCCATTTTTCCTAAGCAGTTCATTGATCAAAGGTTGTGTTAAGCTACTAAATCTTGGCCACAGTGACCCGTCTGTAATATCAGGTTGATAACAGTGCCCTGCCATAAAAGCTGATGTATGAATTACTGAAAACAATATATATGAAGCATTTGAGAGTGTTGAGAGTACCATATAATAATGACAATAATAAAGAGTAATTTCATTATTCCTGAGGGCAGTCTTTCTCACTATTAGAATAGGTTTGAGAAGTCTTAGTGTGTGCAGTATCAGAGAGAAACTATTCTCATGAAAAGGAAAGCTAAGTACAGTGCGTTCAGGCTATGTATAACTGCTATTATTATAGTCTGTTTCACGAGATAATATAAATGTTAGGTCTTGAACAAATTATTCATTGCTTTCTATAATCTTGGAACTGCCAGAGCTTGCTTTACTATACGGCCAGGAGTTTCACTGAAGACAAAGTCCTTAAAACGTTGCCAAGAATTTTGTCGTTAACAAGTGTTACTAAGGTAAATACAGCATACAGGAAGTGTTTCCTGGGCTGTTAACCTGTGCTAGTGGTTACAGGTTGTGGAGAAGTAGGTAGGGCAGTAATCAACAAGGCAAGAATGCAAGGATTCAGAGAAACCTTTACCCTTGGTCTTTCAGGCCATTTGAGAAGGGCAATATGCGTGTAAATGCAGTTGCCAAGAATGTTAGTTTAAGAATGGTAAACACTGTTGTGAAATCAGCCTTACTAAGCCTGCAGCAACCTGAAAACTCTACGAATCAAAACCAGCGCTGCAAATAACCATTTTGTTGATCGATCGGATGATATGTGTAAGAGGTTATCTCCAGGTGGCCAACCAAGAGAGACTATTGTGCAGGTTCCTGTTCTGAAGGTTGGCTCTCTCTGCTGTAAAGGCAAAGCGACGATTCTGCAGACTAACTCCCTGACTCCTCTGGAGGCAGTGAATGGGACTGTTCCCTCCATCAGCCTTCCTGGGTCTTGGTGTGGCCCATTCTGAAAAGCATCCTGGTGGTGGTGGAAGAGGTCACATGCATTGTGTTCATTCCTCTTTAGCAAAGGGTTTCCCAAACCTCGTGAGTTCATTGACCCCTTGATAAGCTTATAAAGCTGTCATTGACACTAACCCAAATGTAAATGAAATTAAGGCAAGAAATACCCTCCATTCCTCACTGGCAATGGAGGTGTACTCTATACATGTCCATGCCCTTTGTTTCCGAGGCTCATAGTTCCCAGTTATTATTATTTTTTGAACTGTGTCCTGTAATTACCACTCACCCATTAAAGCGGTGGGCGGGGTCATAGAATCATAGAGTTGGAAGAGACCACAAGGGTCATCGAGTCCAACCCCCTGCCAAGCAGGAAACACCATCAGAGCACTCCTGACATATGGTTGTCAAGCCTCTGCTTAAAGACCTCCAAAGAAGGAGACTCCACCACACTCCTTGGCAGCAAATTCCACTGTCGAACAGCTCTTACTGTCAGGAAGTTCTTCCTAATGTTTAGGTGGAATCTTCTTTCCTGCAGTTTGGATCCATTGCTCCGTGTCCGCTTCTCTGGAGCAGCAGAAAACAACCTTTCTCCCTTCTCTATGTGACATCCTTTTATATATTTGAACATGGCTATCATATCACCCCTTAACCTCCTCTTCTCCAGGCTAAACATGCCCAGCTCCCTTAGCCGTTCCTCATAAGGCATTGTTTCCAGGCCTTTGACCATTTTGGTTGCCCTCCTCTGGACATGTTCCAGTTTGTCAGTATCCTTCTTGAACTGTTTGCGACCTGGCGTGGGCTTCCTGAGCCTGGGTGCCACCCCCCTTTTTGCTTGCTGGCCATCGCTCCGCCCCCTCCCCGGCTAGCCAATCAGCTGCTGGCTGGGGGGCAGAGCAAGGGCCAGGTAGGGAAGGCTCCAGCCGACCACCTCTCCCTTTCAGTCCCTAGGTCTTTATTCACTCCTGCACAGACCCATTGACACTAGGGGGTCAATACCAACCACTTTAGGAAGCCCTGCTCTTAACAGGAGCAGAGTAGGAAAAGGCACATCCTTCTAACTCTGCTGCAAATGCTGTAGAGCTGTCCCTTGTGTTTTCTGTTGTCCCACATCCCAAAGAGAGATGAGTTCTGTTACCTCAGCTGGGATTGGCTGGCTGGCTGATTTATCTTTTCCCCCACCTTCTGTGTGTGTAGGCAGGAGAGTGAGGGCAAACCAAGCTTGGTCTCTGTCATGATATAGATGCTGCCCTTGGGTCCAGAGTCTCTCCCCCACCCCCCACCCGGAGCTTTAAGTATGGAGAATAGAAAGGAAGCAGGTACCATTGATGCCAGCCTATAGCTTGGCAGTAATGGCAGTTGCCCTTCCTTCCTGCTGTGTCATGTCTTCTAGGACTTGAAGAGAAATGGAGATCTTTAGGAGTAGGGGGTGGAGGGGAGACTCAGATGAATGGATTGGGGGTGGATGATTGACTTTCGCCTGATTATTTGCAAGGTTTCCCTGGATTCCTTTAAATAAAGTTATAGGAGTTTTCCCTTGTCAAGAAATGTTATGATACCCCTTCCACTACCACACAAACATTGTATATCGTCATGAATCCTGTGGCCAACATTGTGGCACTTGTCACAGTGGCCTAATGAAACTTAAATAATTCTGTTCATTAATAGTAAAGCTGAGTTCAGTTAGTAAACATTTTGTGATTTACTGTTTGTGTACCCGGTTCCTTTTAGGTTTGCAAAGGTATTGATGAGCTTCCTAAAAACAAAAATATACTGCAGCAAAGCAACAATAAACCACACTACCTCTACAGTCTACAGTGGTTGTTTTCCTGCTGGAAGGTGACATGAGCTCATCTTCAGCTATAGTCACTAGGATATGTAATAAACTGAAACTGAGATCAGATAGCTTAAAAGGAAACAGTTGTGCAAGATAGTCCTTAAGACTATAAGCATGAACTCTAGTCCAAAATGAGCAACAGGGATATGTGGTAATTGGCAGTGAAATTAATGGTGGAATGGTAGCTCAATTTGAGAACTGCTGTTATCATTTTGGTATCTCTTACAGTTCTTGGAGTAAGAACTAACAGACATTATGATGAGCTTGACATCAGACTCACAAATAAATATTATTTTCTTCATTAGTTAAGCTGATTTATAATTACAGCAAGCAATGTCTGGTAGCTGCTATCAAATGCAAAACAACAACAACAATGAACTACAATTAACAATTAATGATTTGTGCAAAGATTGTTTGCACAACCCGGACTAAGGCAAATAAATATATAATCAGCAGTGGACTGCTCCCAACATAAGATAAATACCTTCAGTTATTGACAGTAGATCATACTATCAATGAGAGCATCATTACCCAAGGGACACTATCTACTGGGAAGATTTTTTTTGTCCTGGTCCTAGAGAAACAAAAACACTATCACAGCTCCCATTAACTTAATTAGAATTTGCACAGCATCATGATGTATGTATGAGAAGTCGTGTAAGAAAATGACATGTCTGTTTCTCTTAATTGGAGCTTTCAAGCATGTCACAAACCTGTCTGGTGTTCAGCTTTAAATCATGATTTAAATTGGAGGGAGAGACAGTTACGTACGAAATACCACATCCAAACCATACTTTTAAACATTCTTATACACCTCTAACAGTTATGGCTACCCCCAATTAATCCTATGAACTGTAGTTTGTAAAGGGTGCCGAGAGTTTTTAGGAGAGTGTTAACCAATATCAGTTCACAGTACTTTACACAGTGCACTTTTCATAGGTGCGTTTAAGCATATAAAGGAACATTAGACTTTGGAATTTAAGTTGAACGTTTCTTATGAGACAAACATTGTTTTCTTAGACTAGTGTTTGCAAGTATATTTGTAGCGGGCTGTTCATAATGGTGTTCAGAACCAGTTATTTTCGGCTTCAAAGAGTCTTCAGTGCAGCTGTGAGTTTCAGCGTAGAGGCTAAAGGCAGGACTCCTTCCTAAATGCTACCTAGGCAGGTAGTTATGGTTGGAGAGTTGGGTGGCAAACAGCTAATGTATATTCTCAACCCCTGGAGGGGAGATTGAGAACTTCTACACCAACTGCTGCCTTTTCCAGCATTAGGATTGGAACTATATAAACACTGAAATTCAGTAAGTATGTGTTTAGTCATTTGGGAGAATGCCTAGATTTTGAACTACTGAAAATAGTGTATAATTATTTTATTGGGACATGTTTTCTGCATGGTGGGGGGGGGGGGAGTTGAGTATGAATCTCTGCTTCTGTAGGAAGTAAATGTGCTTTAAGGTCAGCCGAGAATATTATAGGGTGCAATGTGAAACTCTTGCTAAAAATACTTGCAGTAGCAGGGGTAGAGCTAAACAGTACATTTCAGACTCTTTAATTCTTCCTGTGACGCACAGTTTGGAAGTTTCAATGCCTTGTTATGTTTTAAAATTGAGACTTGTATAAATATCGAAACCATAGATTTGGAAACACTGGTATTGTGTAGTTCTGGAAAGAAAACTCGCAGTAGAAATTCTTACATAAATCTGCTTTGTAGAAATTCTCTTTTTTTATAGATTGAAAAATGGATCTATCTATGGACTGTAAAAATGGAAATAGATATTATACCCTTGCTTAGGTATATTTACTTACACACAATAGTATTTAATGCCTACAAACATCTGGTTCAGGCACAAGGGTCATTTAACCCTGTGCGTTGTTCCCATAGTTACCGCCCAGATGCTTATGGGAAATCAGCAAGCAGAACATAAGTGCAACAGCAACTTCCCCTCTTGAGAGTTCCAGCAACCAGCCTACGGAGGCATATGCTTCTGACAGTGAAGGGTAGCACACAGTCATCATGACCACAAGCTATTGATAACCTCACCCTCCCTGAATACGTCTAATCCCTTTTTAAAGCTATCCAAGTTTCTGGCAATCACTACCTCTTGAATTTTATTCAGAGTAGACCCATTAAAATTAATGGACCTAACCAGTGCTTTTTTCCAGGGGGTACTCAAGGGTATGCAGTACTGGCCCCTCTTTTGTGGTTGTTAAAAAGTGTGGCACTCTAGTGATGGAAAGCATTGGGCATATAAGAGTTATATTATAATGCACCTTTCATATATCAAATGTGCAATCATCATGCGGCATGATAGGTTATCTTCTGGAATTTAAGTATTGTGTGTGTTTAATCTGTTATGAGATATAAGGGTTTTTGTTGATGTTAATTATAGCATAATGCTAATTTTTTAAAAATACAAACAATAACCTGTAAATCTCATTAAGTAAACCAGCTAACAGAGTTGTACGGTGAAGAATAATCTAGTTGCCTGTATGCTGCTAAACCAAAACAGAATTAGAACTTCATTTTTGAGGGCAAACACAGTTAAGATCCTATCTTAGCTTTATTCAAATGGAAAAGGACAGTAGGCTTGTAAGGCTTGTAGCATTTGCAGGACCCAGGAGGACTGGATTCATTCTATCCAAATTTCAGGAACATTTTTCTACTTACCTCATAGACATTTCTGTTTGTGGCACCTCTGTGTCTCTGAACCAAGCAAGATTATTGAGTTAGTGGTTGTTGGTTATACTGTGTGTTGCTCACTGAGAAGCGGCAGCGTGTACTGCAAAATTTTAAGTATTGTAAGTACTAAAAGGCCAAATGCTGATAAGCGGGTTTACGTGCCAACAGAGGTGCTTTATTTGTCACAATGTTATAGCAATCTATAGAAAGCAAAACAAATCAGATCTGTATCTTTTTAAAATAATAATATTGTACTTATTGGCATCACTGGTCTGAAATGCACATGTTCACCAGCAGATCTGTAACAGATAAGTTTCCAGCAAAAGAAAGAAGAATAAAGACCTCCCCTAAAAGTCTAGAAATAGATTTGTAAAAAAAACACCCCCAAAAGTGTGGCACTCACTGTAACAACTTCATGGTGAGTACCAGCACCTATTTTTCTAAGGAAAGAAGCACCGGACCTAACTTACTCATGTTCATTAATTTCAGTGGGTCTGCTCTTGAGTAAAACTGAAATAAATATCACCCTATAATTTACGTAAGCAATGTATGAAGCACTTCCAACATTCAGCTTTGTTACATAGCCCTGGGTTTGGATAGTATGAGAGATAGAGGAAAAATCCAAGATGAGCAAAGGGTTAATATTCTAGTTTGTGCAGCTTCAGGTGTGCGTAATGGTACATATCTGAGTTCGGCATTTATGTCCTTCTCGCCTCATGTCGTATAGTTTTGGGCATTTCTTAAATAGTTTTATTTCTTATATAAGTGTGTGTAGGTTTCATGTGTTGCCTCCCCATTAGTTTATTCTCACATCCCAATCATTACAGGTGTATGATAACCTGAGTTCAGTCCTCCTTGAAATGTCATAGTACCTTTATCCTCCTGATTCACCACAGCTCCCTAGTGGAGTCAGATGTGACCTCAGTTTTGGCAATAGATACACGGAGGCTAGATCCCTTTGGCATTAATGGTGGTCTTGTTCAGCCTAAACTTCTACAATATCACTAGATCAGGGAATGCCAACCTTTTTAGAGTTCCCTCCCTAATATCAGCCCCAAGAGTCCAGATAGTATCCACCAGGTTTAGATGTCTGAAATGCCCCAAACTGGGAACAAATTGTTGGCTTACTTCATCCAGAGTTGTTTGACTGTTTATACTTGAGATGAGCATTCTGGTTTAAATTAAGAAAGATGAACTGGGGATTTAACTTGGAATATCAGAGCCTTAACTTATGCCAAAGAATGTGAAGGTTTGGTTATATAACAAGAATTTAAATTAAAATGGCCATGTGTGAATTAGTGAAGGTTAGGCTGAAGTGTTCTTCCTGGTAAACGTTTAATATAAAAGCGGCATATTTTTATAGCACCACTAAGTTACTGGTCAAAAGATAAGGTGCTGTAATAACCCTGGGTGTAATTGCAAACAAGCGATAATACTGTACTTGAACAACCGAAGAACAGCATAAGAAGAACGTTTACAAAGTTAAATTGAAAAAAGCAATCTGAGTGACATTCCTTTTTTTTTTTTGCTTTCTTCCTATGTATGACAAATTTAATTACAAAACTCTGCAGCATCCGTAACTATAAAGAATAATACTGAATCTTAAATATTTACATAACTATGTAAAAATAAAATGAAGTGGAGTGAGATTACTAAAGCATAGCAAAACAAAGCTTCTGAGTGAATAAACATCTCAACAGCTACATAAATCATTTAAACATAGTATCATCTTTGAATACTTCTGTCCCATGACTATTATTTACCCATGTATTAGAGATGTAGCATAAGCACTTGCCTGCTCCATGGGATCATCAGATTAGCTGTATAAGTCAGTAGCTAAACATAGTGCAATGCTTTTAGAACGTTAAACATTTGGGTGCATTGGAAATAACTGATATTTACCTTGGGGGAGGCATGTTCTTGCCCTATGTCTATACAGCTATTATTGCACAGTACTTTAAACTTGTGGTTCATTGGCACTGAGTGAAACAGAAGTTTAAGAGCTCACTTGAAAATCTTTCCTGGAGGCCTGCTCTTTTAGCAAGTATGTATTTTATTTTCCTTAGTAAAGGGGGGGAACAATTTTCACCTGGTATACTTCAGCTCTGTATGCAAGGGGGGGTGGGGAGAATGCAACTCCCCCCAACTCATGACTATATTAACAATGAACTTTAATATAGGCAGAATATAATCATGAGTGCAGATTGGTGAGTACAGTGAAGTGCTTCCCTTCTAAAGTTGCTCTATAAACCCTAGCTGTTTTTTTTTCCAGAAGGAAAAAATAAGATGGGCCCAAAATAGCATGTGGTTGACACATACACCCTCCCGGAAATGATCTGCCCTGAAACATGCTGGAAATTTTGGGTGCAACAGAGAGAGAAAGAGATTGCTTGGCTTTTTATGGTGGCTATTAGTACAGTGGTACCTCGGGAAAGGGACGTGGGTGGCGCTGTGGGTTAAACCACAGAGCCTAGAACTTGCCGATCAGAAGGTCGACGGTTTGAATCCCTGCGACCGGGTGAGCTCCCGTTGCTCGGTCCCTGCTCCTGCCAACCTAGCAGTCACTGCGCAATTTCTGTTCTCATCCTGAAGCAAAGTTCTTAACCCGAGGTACTATTTCTGGGTTAGCGGAGTCTGTAACCCTGAAGCTTCTGTAACCTGAAGCATCTGTAACCCGAAGTACTACTGTAGATATTTAGTAAGCGGTCTCTGAAGTGGGAGGAGGAAAATAAGATGAACACAATCCCACTTTGAACATGGGAGACAAAAGGAAGTGCTGTGGTTAGGACAGGCTTACTTATGTTGATCTGAAAATAAGTGGGTTGGTTATAGGCCCATAGAACCACAGAATTGTAGAGCTGGAGGGGAGCCCAGGGGTCATCTAGTCCAACCCTCTGTAATGCAGGAATCTCAGCTAGATCCTACATGACAGATGGCCATCCAACCTCTGCTTAAAAACTTTCAAGGAAGAAGAGTCCAGCACCTCTTGTGGAAGTGTGTTCCACTGTCAAACGACTCTTACTGTCAGAAAGTTCTTCCTGTTGTTTAGTCGGAATCTCCTTTCTAGTAACTTGAATCCGATGGTTCAGGTACTACCCTCCAGAACAGGATCTTCCTCCATCTTTCATGTGACAGCCCTTTAGATATTTGAAGATCATCTGTGTTCCCCTGAAAATAAAGGGGTTGGTTATAGGCTTCCTAGAAAAGTAGTGGGATAACATCCTACCCTATTTTGATCACTGATAGTAGTAATTCAGAATTTTCTCTTGCTGGCTCCAAATACTAGAAGGTTTCTATTTCTGGAATGGTTTTGTATTTGTGCATGATGTGTTTTACATTGTGGTAAGAGGCTTTCCTGTGGTATGTTTGTAGCCACAATTCTAATAGTAATTTCAGCCTTTACATTGCATAATTATGAACTCGGAATGGAACACTCTCCATGAATATTGCTTTCAAAAGTCTTATCCTTTGTTACAGTGTGTGATGGCTGCTGCTGAGTCATTTTTATACATGCCCTTTTGCTCACTTCCTCCCCAAGGTTGTATCCTCACATGGAGTTTTTGAGGCCTATTTGTGAAATTCTTATGGATGACTCACTGGGTAATATCAGTTTCACACAATCTGAATCAGTTGAAAACTATGCAGGCAACGGTATCGTTGGTGTTCCACCACATGGTTGAATAATTTGAATGGCCATATTTGCATACAGTATGCTGTCGGTCTTGGTACGCAAGTCTCATTGGGTGAAATGGTAAGATACCTGTATGAATGCGGAAGGATCTGTATAATGAGAGGGAAATATTGTCTACTTCCCAAAAAATAAAATAAAAGGTGGCCTTATATTCTGTTTCTAATACTAGCTGGAATAGCCCACATAGTATATAGGATATTTTTGGAAGTCTCCTAAAGCTTTGGGCAGGTGTGCTCCAAGAAATATTGTAAATACATGAATTAAAGGTGTTGTGTCTGGTGGTCAGACCAGAAACTCTCATCTCTAGAATCAATTAATGACCTGATTTAGACATAAAGAAAAAATCATGGGGTTGTGTCCAAATGGTTTCTTTAAACAAACAAACAAAAATGAACAAAAAGCAGAGAAACAAACTTTTGTCCTACCTATACAAAGAAAGCAGGCAATTCTGTGGATTTTTATTCTAAGAGCTATTTGAGAAGTTCTGCCTGGAAGGGGGCACTATAGTATGCCAAGCCCCTGCCTAATTCTATCAGCTTCATATTGTGAAATTCAGCATCATTTAACTTAAAGGGGGTGCGGTTGGAGGCAGAGGAAATTAAGCTTTAATTACAATGACTCTGAGAGTCCTTTCAGTGCAGAAAGAAGAGAAACAGAGGAAGAGGAAGGGTGGCAGGAAAGCCCATGAATCGTGGCTGCTTCTACGGAAATTTCCCATTCTCTATTTTAACAAAAAAGGAAAAAGAGAGAGAAACATTTTACTTTACTGGGACTAAAGACCAGGTTCTTATCAGTTGCCAATGGTGCTATGCTAGTTAAACGTGCTAGGAGAGGCAAGCTGCAATGCACTGGTCGCCATTGCCCCAAGGAAGTACAGTGGTACCTCGAGTTACATACACTTCAGGTTACAGACTCTGCTAACCCAGAAATATTACCTCGGGTTAAGAACTTTGCTTCAGGATGAGAACAGAAATCATGCTCCGGCAGCATGGCAGCAGCAGGAGGCCCCATGAGCTAAAGTGGTACCTCAGGTTAAGAACAGTTTCAGGTTAAGAACAGACCTCCGGAATTAAGTTCTTAACCCAAGGTACCACTATAGTTGTCCTAGCGCAAAAGCACAACTCTGCCCACTGCTAGAAGGACCCATGTTTGCAGCAAAACTAAAACTTTCAGGGCTCTTCCAGTGCTCATTCTTACTTGTTTGCACAAAGCTAACATGGTGGTTAGACAGTGTCCGGTCTTTCCTGAGCATTACTTTTGATTTGTTTACAGGGTGGTTTTGTGACAATGAGCATCAGTGGCGTAGCGTGGGTTGTCAGCACCCGGGGCAAGGCAAGTAATTTGCGCCCCCTAACCCATGGATTTGCGCCCCCTAACCTGTGGATTTGCGCCCCCTAACCCATGGATTTTCCCTAACCCCAGATGTTGCGCCCGGTGCGGCCGGCCCCCCTTGCACCCCCCACGCTACGCCACTGATGAGCATTCATTCTGTGTTGCTTGTGGGGTGCTTAACCCACACATATCATTGCATTTCCCCATCCCTTTGTAAACCACCAAAAACATCAGTGATTTCTGGAACCTGGCCGTGACTTCTGGAACCTGGCTGTGGCCATATTTCAGAGCAGCATGGAAGCTCTGTCGCAGGAACAAGAGAAGAGAGTGAATAGGAAGGCTCTGTGATTCATCAGTACAGCTACTGCAGCTCTGCTGAGTGGGCAGACATCTAGGTTTCTCTTCTTAGATTGAAGCCATCTGGCAGCCACAGTTTTTCAGCGAAAGAAGAAAGAGCAGTCTGCCAGAATCTGGCCTTGAGGCATCAAACAGGAATCCAGCTGGGATGGGTTTTACTTTGGTGGTGAGCTGGAGGGGGGGCAGGAATAGCAGCAAGCAGTGGGCCAGTGGGAGTGGGCAGGCAAAGCTCTGCCACTTCTTCAGTATGCTGCCTGAAGCAAGGAGCTCATCTTCCCTCATGGTAGGGTCAGTGACATGAAAAGTTAATGTGTGGTGACTAACGAGTAATGTGTTTCTCCCTCTGAAAATTATAACACAGCGATCAATGTACATATGTGAGTTGGATCTAGGGCTATAGAGACTCTGAATTAGACACTTGTTGGCATCTGTCTGTCTCTGGAGACAGTGGAAGAGTGTGTCTTCAGGGGTAAAGTCAAACTGTTAGACAGTTAATGCATGTGCTGTGGCTGTAGAGACCAGTACAGGAGAGACATGTTTTATTGCAGGTGGTGCAGATGAAGGTGTCCGATGTTGCTGCTACAGGTGCACCATAGCGTTAGAGACTGCTTTGTCATATATAGAGATTGTGACATATACAGGGGCATGATGACTGAGTGCTTTGGGGTGTATTATTAATTTCTATTTAGTCATATATTTGGATGCATAACATGCTGTTTGCTGTGGCTGTATTTTACAGCTCCTCCTTCCTCGTCTCTGGGTTTTTAGAAACCTGTCAAACTAGTCTCAAGTTAGTTTGGGTCATCCATACTGAGCCAAGAATGGTTCCACGTCTGCATGTGTTTTTCCCAGCAATACCAGTCAAAACTTCTAGGAAGCATTTCTTTTTTAAAAAATTAAAAATCCAAGGCTATACAAAATCCAAGGAGTTTCATCCTGGTTAGAAACTTGATCAGATATCATGCAAGGGATTGCATTAAATTGTCCATATGCATCCCAGTGTTGAAATATTTGTCTCTCTGTGCCAGGAGCAGGAATGTCTTATGACCCTGACAAGCTTGAATTAGATTTTATTCACAAGATTTAGAGATAATTAGATTTGGTAGTCGGAATCCTATGCCCCCTATTATGAAATAGTATAGTCAGTTTCATTGTAATACAGCAATCAGTCATAATACACTAAATGTTAACTGTAAACAGTTGGAAGGCAACAACTTTGCATGTTCTGAAACAGTCTGAGTTTCATGTTGGATGGCAAACACTTGAAGTTTGTTTCCTACTGAAACACATACATACCTTGCCAGACTTCTTAAGCACATTTTCATTGTTTTTATTGATTTCTAAAATATGCCTTTCATTCTGACCCTCGGCAGCATTTGTGAAATTATAGTTTTGAGTATTGACGTATGGGTTACAGTATGAGTTTTAACTCTGGGACATCTTTATAAATTAGCATCGGTTGCAACTGACCGCTAACACCATGCCAATTACAAGCTTGAGGTGGTGGTGATAAAACAAGAATGTTTAGTTGCTCTCCCTTTTAGTTTCTTTTTAAAATATACAGTAGAGGGTGTGTTTTTTAAATAATAATTAAAAAAAGGATGGTTGTCGCTTCCCAGTTAAAGTGGGCAATAAAAAGATTTCCAACCTCCTTTGATACTCTGATTTCCTGTACTAGGTAGCAGGGCCGTAGCTAGGGGGTGGTGAGGTGGGCCCCCGCCAGGGGCGCAGGCGAGGGGGGGACGCAAAATTGGCTAAAAATATGTCCATAAATATGACTATAAATAAAAATTTTGATTATTGCCTCATAAGAAGAGGTTTTAAACAGAGGGTGAATTGAATGGGTGGAGGGTGGGGTTGGAGGAGAGGCAGAAAGAAGAGCCAATTTGTCCATGGCTAGGGGGCACAATCTGGATGGTTCTGCCAGGGCGACAAGATCACCTAACTACGGCTCTGCAAAATAAGATTTGGCAGATCCAAACAATCCTAGAAACAGACACGGGGTGGGAACACTTTGAAATGCATTTTCTTCATCTCTTGTACCCCAGTTTTGTTTTCCAGAGTTCAGGTTAATGGTCTTAAGTACAAACAAGTACCATATTAACTGATAGAATGCTTAATGGATTGTTGTGCTCCAGTTGTATAAAAGGAAGAAAACTGGTTCATTCTGTCATAGAACTGTGTCAAGCCAGGATTCTGCTGTAATTAAAATGATCAAAATACATACATTCAGGTATGTGTAGAGGGACAGCCGAAGACATTTTGTTGCCTAAGGCAGAGTAACAAATGATGTGTATTCATACCCCATCAAGGTGCATAGCATCTAAGGCCAGCCAAGTTATTTTGGCACCTGAAGCAGAAAATCCCAGAATGACCTTGCCATAAAAATACAATATCTGGGTGTCCCTTCATGACACCCAAAATCAGTTGCCTAATGTTGGAACAGAAACTGCATGCATTATCCCACTTATTTTAGCTATGTAACACGAATAAGCACAAATAGCATTTTGAAACCTCACAGCAGAAAGAATGAATCTCTTCCCAACAAAGTTAAGTAGGCATAAAATTAGATGCACCCACTAATGAAATAGTTATCTGTTCCTGACATCTTGAATAGTTTTAACCACTCTTTGTTCTATCCACTCTTTGTATTTCAATCTGCTTTTTTGGCATTTAGAAAAAAATTGTCAAGTTCTCCAGACTTACAGGCCATGATTCGTAATGTCTAGTTCTTCTCCTCCTTTCTCTACCCTGTTGGATAAAATGGATGGTTTGAACATAACATTTTCCTCTTATTTTTCTCTTTGTTTTTAAATCAATGACATCTCTGTTGCCTTTCTTACAAACTGATGGAATATCTGCTTTTAGTTTCTTGAGCGCATTCAAGTTGAACAATGTCTAAGTTTGTACTTTTTGTAATCTTAGAATGCTTTTGTATTATTAAAGCATACAGTTTATTAATACTTTTCTATGTGGTCCTGCTGCACATAACAATACAGACTTCATTGCAGTTACCTAACATACAAAATCAATTCTTTTTTTGAGACTGTAGCTTTTGGAGAGAGAAACAATCTATACATCTTAAAAACAAACAGCATGCTAGGCTGCCTGCTGTTGCACAATCTTTATTTGTTGTCTTTTTCATTCCTTGTGTAATCTAGTTAAACAACTTGCTATGTTAACTGGTAGGAAGTGAGAATTATTCCATAGTTTCAGGGTGTGGGGTTTCATTTGTTCCTCATGTATGTGGGGTGATGGGAAAATTCTGATCAAGTTGCAACACTCTTAACAAGCTAAAACAAGCAGGAAGACAAAAGTCCAATATAAAAAATCAACTACTGTACCAACATAGTATTGACATATTTAAAATATGAAATGCAGCTTTTGACAGGAAAGGCTATGCTGAGAGCCAAAGTCTGCATGTTTATTTTTTAAAAATTGTACCCCACTTTCACCATATGGGTCCCAAAGTGGCTGTTATCTCTAAATTGCAACTAAAATTCAGTAAATGACTAACATAACTGGATTTTTCTATGTAAAGCTCCCAAAAATGTGTTGATTGCTGCTTCTTCAACATTTTGAAGGCAATCCTTATTTCAGAGGGGGTGAAGCACTGCACATACAAACTTGTTTTCTCAAAGTCTGTGCTTGAGCAGACGACGAGTTCTGAGCTTGTGGTTTTCAGAATGTCAGGCAGGTATTTTATGGCTGTCTGACCAGTGGAGAAGAATAAAAGATCACTAGCAACGAGACCTGCAAAAAGCATCTTGAACATTGATAGACTAGTTTTAGTGTTGAACTTTATCTCTGGCCTGAGCTAAAGACTTGGCTTGCTACTGTTTCCTGTCAAAGGCCTTGCTTATCTTGTCTGCACCCTGTCTCTTTTTTTTTCATGCTATCTAGATTTCAGCCCCACTGACTTCATAGGACACATGTATCTCGCTAGACAAGAGTACAAAATGTCTTGTATAAATCTGCCAGTTGGCACAGTCTTCTAGAAGTATTCTTAGTGCTCTAAAAGCCTAGAATCTGAATTCCCATACCATTTAAACTCATTGACACAAATTCCCTAATTTATCTAGCAGTTGCAGACATGTTAAATTGTTGAGAACAAATGTGGTGTTAGACTAGGAGCTGGGAGACCAGGGTTCAAAAACCCACATGGCCATGGCATTCCCTGAGTGACCTTGTGCCAGTCAATGCTTGTCAGCCTAACCTACCTCACAGGGTTGTTGTGGGGGATTAAATGAGGAGAGGGAGAACGACATATGCCACCTTGAGCTCCTTGGAGGAAAAGGTGGGATAACAATGCAATTAACCACCATCACCCATGCTGGTATGTTCAAATGACAGTAGGCTTTCCCAGATACCATGGGGAAATACCCCAGATATTGGTTGTGAGAACTGGCCCTTGGCCTGTAGACATCTGTGGTTATGTGAATTAAGTACAGCATCTTGCTCAAGGTTTTTGAAACAACCACCTGACCTCTTTAAGAGCAGCCTAGCATAGCTGCTGCAATGCATCTCTCTACCTTCTGCCAATAACAACTGTTCTGTTCCAGCAGCAAGTGAGAGTATATCAAATCTAATAGTTCCAACACGGTTAGCCAAAGAGAAGGTATCCAGGCAGCAAATGTGTCTCTGTGTGTAGGAGGATGAAATCCATCAGGCTGGTGCAACATACTTAGCCTTTGTAGACTGTCTGGAAAGGAAAATAACTATAAACTATTGTACGTGAAGTATTTTCTACTGATAAGCCATTTGACTCTCAGGTTGCTTTTTCCAACAGCTGTTAAGGTGGAAGTTTTTTTTGGGGGGGGGGGAACGGGTTTTGTTTTTGTTTGTTTGATGCAGGAAAGAAACAAACCCTGTTGTGATTTGACACTGCCTTGGTTTATTGTCCGGGGGTGAAAGGGCTGCATCAAAACTATTCTGAAAATAAACATGGTTTCACTTATAGCGAGCTACTGCAGTATTCATATTCACAATGCATGGAAACGGGTGGGAAATGGGCTTGGCGGGTAAACTCTAGGAGGCTCAGAAAGAAGCCATGGATCTTTTCCACTGTTAGGCACAATTCCCTAGGTTTTAAATATAAATTTGTTTCTTCTTCTGCCCTTTGCGGTGCATTGATGTGAAATACTATATCCTCAGTTGAAGTTTAGGGATTGTGCTAGTCCTGTGGTCATAACCCAATCGCCTTCTCAATCCGGCCCACGGACGGTCCGGGAATCAGCGTGTTTTTACATGAGTAGAATGTGTGCTTTTGTTTAAAATGCATCTCTGGGTTATTTGTGGGGCATAGGAATTCGTTCATCCTCCCCCCCCCAAATATATAGTCCGGCCCATCACATGGTCTGGGAGACGGTGGACCGGCCCATGGCTGAAAATAAGGTTGCTGACCCCTGGGTTAGACTCAGCAGTGGCGTAGCGTGGGGGTGCAAGGGGGGCCGGCCGCACGGGGCGCAACATCTGGGGTTAGGGCAAATCCACGGGTTAGGGGGTGCAAATCCACGGGTTAGGGGGCACAAATTACTTGCCTTGCCCCGGGTGCTGACAACCCACGCTACTCCACTGAGACTCAGGGTGAATAATGAATTAAAAGCCTAACATGCTGAATTTAAAATTCATAGATAAATATGTTGCACATGTTAACATCCCCATCCCATCCCATGAGCTTTAACTGTAGCCAGCCAGCTCATACTTGTGAACTCCTTCAAGGTTTTCCCAGCCTTCTTCATTTCCGATGCTCTTATGCAGAGGTGGGCAGAGACCCATGTTGTCAAGTTCCTAAAGTTAAAATAAAATATTAGCCGAAAGTGCTTGTGTGGTGAGACTGGGCTTCCCTGTTCCATCTTTCCTGGCCTAGCATATTTTCCAGGAGGCTGCCTTGGGGCCCCCAACAGATTGATGCTTAAGCACTCCCACATCTCTGCTTAACTGACTGCCCATGTATTCAGAGATCAATTTGAGAGTCAGCTGTTGGCGGGGGAAGGAATGTGCAGCTGTCCAAGGGTGGGGACAGTGTAGGCAGGCAGATGAACTTCAAAAGCTGTTTGGACTGCATTGCAGAAACACTGGTGGGTGAGTGAAGATACCTTAGTTGCAGGGAGGCAGTTGGAGGACGGTACAGTCAAGCTCTGGTCTTAGATATTGCCTAGCATATTTCCTAGAAGAGCATAAAGATCTTAAAAGTCACCCAGGGCACTGCAGATAGGAGAGGTGCCCCTGCTCCTAGACAGGCAGACAAAGGGATGTCACTCAGGTAGAAAATGTGTTCGATGGCACCTTGAGACTAACTTCCTGGATCCTTTTATATTGTAAAACATACTAAGCTTTGCATTTCAGCAGAATCTGAATTTAAGTAGGTAAAGGAAGGCAGAAAAGTCAGCTGAAAGCTGATAGCTGCAAACAAAGTTTTTAAAGGGATATTATATATATTTTTTAATGTAGAATTTGTATAGTATTGATAGAAAACACAGTCATAATCCCCCACTTTGATAGCCAAATGAGTTCCTGTTCAGCTCTCTTGTGTTCTGTATGTCCCTATAGTTTGACCTTCCTAAGAACAGCGACTCCGATGTCTGCAACACTGGCCTGTTTTGCACGTAGTGTTAAGCTAAATTTTCTTCACTTCCTTTAGTGTGGTATTGATAAAACAAACGCTGGTTCTTGTAA
Source organism: Podarcis siculus (assembly GCA_034642415.1). Lineage (NCBI taxonomy): Eukaryota > Metazoa > Chordata > Lepidosauria > Squamata > Lacertidae > Podarcis > Podarcis siculus. The sequence continues at coordinate 399,740 of JAXCMG010000048.1, read as the reverse complement.
AGTTCATGCTTGAGGGAGATAATAAAATGTTCAGAATGTTGAGTGCATAAAGCTATATTGCGCAATGGTTGAGTTTTTTCCTCCCAGCTTCAGTAACTACTTGGGGAGATTCCATTCTATGTGTCAAGGGTGGCAGTGATCCTCCTAGGGAGAATTGTAAGAGACATTGAGTGTCTGCATTTTAATGCAGTGACTGAGAAGTATAGAAGTACCTCTTTATCCTGGCCTTTGACACACACACACACACACACACACACACGGACGGACGGACCCATTCTAGCTATAATTGTAATATTGCCCAAGGGTGAAGCACACTCTCCTTTCTACAAAAGCAAGAAGTGTCCATACTTCTAGAGTTTTCCTTTTTAAAAGAATAGCAAATAGTAAAATAAACTCCCTTGATTTCTAGAGATCGCTTGTTTAAATTAAACAGATGGCCTTTTGAAGGTTGCTAGCTGATAAAAACACACAACTCCATTTGCTTGGCTAGAGCTTGGAAACAATCTAGTGATTAGAACACAGGGAGTGAAGTGCAGATAATTCTGAATATTTCAGCTGGTAAAGAGGGTCACTGGGGACCTACAAAGACATATTGCTCGATTTGAGAGAGTGCTGCTGCTTTAAAAGCTGGTACTATGTGTGTGCAGACTTCCTTCCCTGCATTATTTCTGTAGTATTCAAAAATGTGCAGGCATTAGAAAGTGATCACAAGTCTCCATTATGTGTTCCTTATAAGGAACTTAAGACTACTCAGAAGCATGGAACTGGCCTCCTTGCATTATTGCAGGGCAACAATTGAAAATTGCACGGTCACTTCCTTGCCCCTCCCCGCCAGATTCCATGATTCATGTTCAAGTGAATCCCATTCTTGAAAATGATACGGCCTCTGTCTAGCTTACTAGCCGTTTCAGGTTGTGTTCCCATGAGAGTGGTGCCAAAAATAGCCTCTCTGTATTAACAACTGTTTCCTCCATGGCCTATAATGTTTGCAAGCATACTCCAACATGATGTGGACAAGTGAGTTCTTGCAGAGTTGTTTATCCCTCTGGAGATGGTAATGTGTTCACCAGCTATATTCAAATGAACATAACCTTCAGTAAAGTAATTCACATTCTGTTGACATTATAATAAGAATTCACATTAGATGTCTAAATGATTGTAAATGTGTCTCTGCATTTGCTGTAACTAGCATTGCCTTTCCAACCATCCATTGTTATAACAAAATTTCAGTTATATTTTATGTCCTTTTTCCAAAAAAAGGACAATGGATGTTAATTCCCACCCCCACCCCCGTCTGTGTGATGTATGAGTTCTTGCTAGATGACCCATATTTCCTCTCAGTATGCTTTTAAATTACAGTAGTTCTCTTCTTATTTCTATAGTGAAACTGAATTGCTTCTAGAGTGCTATATCTTCATCCTTTCTATCACTGCTGAGGACTTGAAGCTTAGAGTTTCAAAGATCAATTAGCATTGGTTTCCTTTTTATGTAGAGTTGTTGCCATAAAGCTTGCCATAACTTTTTGGACCAGAAAGCTCAGGGATAGTTCATAGAGGCAACTAGAATTCTGCATTTTTAGAACAGTATTTTCTCTGGCTTGTGTCTTGATAATCTGTACTTTAATGCATGTTAATAGACTTGAGCAGTCAGTTTTGCTATGTAATTACAGTACTGTTTGGTATTAGTCATTCTAAAAGATTTAATATATGCCTGACATGTTACTGTTTGTGTGTTTTTGCAGACCAGAAGAGACTAACAGAAGAGTGAAGAATGTAAGACTCATTCTCTTTTCATTATTTGATTCACACATGCAGATGGTTTAAAAAACAAACTTGGACCTTTAGCTTAGTTAACCAAGCTTTTTCCTCTTCTTGAAAGAGGTCAAGCATTAGAACGAGAGACCCTTCAAATGGCACAATATAGTTAAATGCAGTGTGTGTGGTGCTTTTTATTAGATAGGTTTACAACATATCTACAAACCCCATGCAACCAAGGCAATTTGCTTTTCAGATGTTAATTTGGTCTCCCTTTGCTATCTTGGACCTAAGGCCTGTTTGCTTATATCATGGTTGGGGTTTGTGTGTATGTTTCACTCTAGTGAGTGTATGCAAAGTTGGACAACGTTATTGCATATTTTTGTATGATTTGTGCAGTCGGAGGGACGCGGGTGGCACTGTGGGTTAAACCACAGAGCCTAGGACTTGCTGATCAGAAGGTTGGCGGTTCGAATCCCCACGACGGGGTGAGCTCCCGTTGCTCGGTCCCTGCTCCTGCCAACCTAGCAGTTCGAAAGCACATCAAAGTGCAAGTAGATAAATAGGTATCACTCTGGCGGGAAGGTAAACTGCGTTTCTGTGCGCTGCTCTGCTTTGCCAGAGCTGTACGCCAGCTCCCTCGGCCAATAAAGCGAGATGAGCGCCACAACCCCAGAGTCGGTCACGACTGAACCTAATGTTCAGGGGCCCCCTTTACCTTTACCTATTTGTGCGGTAAGCTGCATTGATACAATCTGAATTTCAGCAGATCATGTATAATGTAGGTTCAAGGTTCAGTAATGTTGTGTTAAAAGGAAATAAGCCATTCTGAACAAAAGAAACCAAACTCTGCTCCAAGAGAACTCAAATGACACTAATAAATTATGTTATGTAAATGTAACAAGGAATTATGCAAACCATATGCATTCATTTATTTGAACAATGCTTACTTTAAAAATAATAGTAAGAGTTCTCCTGAGGTGCTTGTGCAGTTTGCTGACTTCAGTTCTTTTAAGATTGAATTCTGAATGGACTTGGCCAATTCAGTAACTTTTGTGCCAGTAAATGCAGTACAATGGATATATGCTGCTTATTTCAAGACCATCATGTTTTGTTCAAACCTCTGTATGTGAGTATAATTTGGGAGTTTTTCCTTCTGCACCAGTGTAGTGGCAAGAAAAGTGTGGGGAGCGATGGAAAATGATTGCTGCTCCATTACACCCTCCAAAGTACGCATGTTGTGCATGCAAACTACACTCACTGTGCTGCAAACCTTTTTCGGTGCTTGTCAAGGGCCCCAGGACCAGTGCCTGTAAACTGGCCAGAAAATGCTAGCTTTAGCCATCAGTTTGAAGATGGCCTCTGATAAGGAAAACATGAAAAGGAAAATCCTTTATTCAGACAGCGCAGTCAATATGTGGAATTTGCTCCCACAAAAAAACCAAAAAAACTCAGTGATGGCCTTCGACTCGGATGGCTTTAAAAAAGAAATATCCAGATTCATGTAGGATAAAGCTATCAAAGGCTGCTAGCCATAGCGGCAGAGTTCTACCTCCTGTGTCAAGAGACAAGAGGCGTCCGAGTGCCAGTTGCAGGGAACTGAAAATGGGGAGGCCACTAAGAAATGCTTTGGGGGTTTTCATAGGCATCTGTTTGGCTATTGTGAAAACGGGGAAGGGCTAGATGGAGCACTGGTCTGATCTAGCAGGCTTTGTGTATGTTTTTATGTTAATAAGAGGTAGCAGTTGAGGAAATGTGTTAAAAATGTCTGTCTTGGAAGCAAGAAAGTAAGAAGTTTTATAATAAGCATACATTTGGCATAATTTTTGTGTGTGTGTGTGTGTGTGTGTGTGTGTGTGTGTCTGGCTTCACATCATTATTCATAAATGTTTCGTTCTTTTTAAATTTAGGTTTTGATTACATTATATTGGTTGGGCAGGAAAGCGCACAGCAACCCTTACTATAATGGCCCACAGCTAAATTTAAAAGCCTTTGAGAAATTACTAGGACAAGCCTTGACAAAGGTAAGGCATTCATGGAAGGAAAAGTAATTTCAGCAAAGATTATCTACTATTGCGGTGGAAAAAAATGTTTGACCGGCTGAGTATGTTTTATCTGATTCAGTTTTCTACTTTTTGAGGAGAGGGGAATCTATAGCTCTAAATTTTCCTTTTTATATACCAGTACTTTTTATTGCTGTAAGCCACCTTGGTCAGGCAAAAAGGCAGACTAGTAAAATAATAGTAATAATAATATACATTGCATGTACTTTTGTCCATCTGTGTGACAACCCAGTTTGGCAGCTAGTGTTATAGGAAGTCACCTAGAAGAGGGAATGAGCAACGGAGAGTCGAGCCTCACATCTATCCTGAACCTCCAAATCCACTGCTAACAAGTCTAATGTTGTTCCACACATGACTTTTTACTTCGGATGTTGCAATTTTGGGAGAGGGAGCTGCTAACTGGAGAAATGGATTGGCCATGAGAGTGTCATTTTGCAGATCCATAGCACAATGCTTTGTTACTCGCAAACACAATTATGTATCACTACAGAACTTTACTAGCTATAATTCACATTCAGCAGTAATTATAAAGTAGTGATTACATCTGTTTATTTTCTGTTTCAAGTTTCTTAAAGGCATTTCCCCATGCTATAAGCTTCCATTGAGAAGAACACCATTCATGTCACTCAAACAGAACACGTTGCAAAATTATCATTGCTAAAATCATTTGATAATTATTATTATTTTTAATTACAAACAACAACAACTTTTCATTGCAGGCTCTTGGAGAATCCAGCAGTCCCAAACGAAGTGGAAGGGATAGCGGATACGGAGATATTTGGTATATTGAACGCAGTGACTCACTTTCGTCATCTATCAGCCACAAGAGAGACGATTCCTTTGATAGCTTGGACTCCTTTGGCTCAAGATCTTCTGCAAGCTTTTCATCAGACGTAACTTTGAAAGGTGGCAGTGAAGGTAATATATTCTTTAAAATCTTACTAGCCATATTTGCTTGAGAGAAGTAGGACAACAAAAGCTGTAAGGGTTAGATGCTTTTACATTTTGCCTTATCACACCAGTCTTTTCCTAGTTTTAAATATCCTGAGGTTTTCCAGACGAATGTCAGATAGCTAAAGAACATTCCCTTAAACAAGTTTGCTAGCTAATCAAACAACTGACTGAAGGAAATTGAATGGGCAATTGATACTAGATAGGTCATAGGACTCCCTCACTTCCAGTTTGACCCCAAATACTAAATACATCTGGCAGGTGAGCTGGAAGTCATTAGTTTTACCCAGTGCCTCTGCCAAACCTCTTTACCTCTGCAGTCAATAAAGTTGTGGCCTGATCTGACCCAAAATGTACATTGTCATATTTTGTTTATTTACTGTTCCTAAGACTGGCTGGTGGGAGGTGGGTGAGGCACCCGGGCACGCAATTGAATAGCTGTTCACAATAGCAACAAATCCATTTTGGTAACTATGCTAATATTAACAGAGACTTCATAAACAGTTTCGTAAGGACTTCATGACCTCTGGCCTGCCATTCTCTGTTAGTTTTGTGGCACAGTATGTGATTTTTGACCGTCTATTCTCGCACTGAGAAATAAATTGAAAAAGTTGCTTCCAGTTCAGAGAGGGTTTTTCATTTAATATTATTGGTCTTGTGATTTCCGTGGAGAAGTATCAGTTATAGAGCACAATCATTGAGATCAATAGTTCATTTTGCAAGTGGCAATGAGGAAATGATGTAATTAATGCAACGTAACTAGCAAAACCAAAGTTCAGCGAGGTGAATTTTCATACAGCATCAGGGCAACTGTCTAAAAAGATTATCTTGCTCTATTTGCAATAAAAATCTTAAGAGGGCTTAGGTCAGGGCTGGCTTATAACAGAATAAACTTCTGATGCTGAAATTTCAACTTAGAGGATTTCTGTGTGTTTTTGTTTAAAAGATTGTGAAAGTGACACAGATTCTGAAACACGCGCAAGAATGCACGATCCCAGTAAAGATGACATGTCGTACCGCAGAGTTTCTTTGATTGAGCCCAAACCTGCTGCAGAGTTCAATCGTTTCTTACCCAGCAAAGCTAAACCGCCAACATACATGCCAGCGCCCTTGCGGAAGAGAAGAACAGAGAAGAATGAGGATAACAGAAGAAGCTGGGCAAGTCCTGTGTTTACGGAGCCAGATGGAACATTTTCAAGGTATTCGTGTGGTGTTTAAATGTGTTAAATGTTGCCATTGTGGCAAATGTTAACTTATTGCTACAGAAGAGGCCTGATGCAAGCATACCATTGTCAGTAGAGATCAGGGGAATAATGAGGGCATGTAATCTTCTCCTTCCTTCTGTGCAATTCTATTCCCCTTCCTGTTTATGGTTTGATTTAACTATGCTTGCAGGTACAGCGCACTGGATCCGTTCCGGAACTCCGGTCGGATCTTGAGGTATTCGCAACCGGAGGTGCCTGCTCTGCACATGCGCTTCTGCGCGCAGTGTGGTAGAGTGCTTCTGTGCATGCGCGCATGGCAAAACCCGAAAAAATACTTCTGGGTTTGCTGCGTGCATAACCCAAAGGATACGCAACCAGAGGTGTGCGTATCCAGAGGTACCACTGCACTACGTTCTCATTTGATGCTAGCCAGAGTTGCCCTTGCATTTCACATTTGGGTTTCAAACTTTGTATACGACACAGTGGTTAAAAGAAACGGTGGAAAAGGAGGGATTTCGTGTTAGAGACAGAAGGTGAGAGGGCTCATGAGTCTTCAGTAGGCTTCTGATTTTTCCTTTTCCTAACCATGACACCAGAACTATTTTTGTAAGGTAACTAAGAGTAAATATTCTGTTCATTTACTCAGATAATAAAATGAGATTAACTTGAAGTTCATAGAAGAATTTTTTCCCATTCCCTCCTTCCATTTGAAGCCATCTTTGTCTCTCTCAAAGCCCCTTTGGAAGATCTTCCTAAATAATGTGGGGTGGTACACAGGGTGCTGCTGGTAAATGGCAGAACTTCTCGAAATAGATCACCCCAATACAAAACGATGTACAAAATCTTTGTTTTGTCTTTGGATTATTACCCCCCTCCAAGAATTTACTTAGCATTGCCTTATGCTGTGATTGTAGTAGAGCTGGTGACCAGGCGTACCAGTTCTCATTCTGTAGCTTCATCCCTGTTATGACTGATCTCAGCAGATGTGAAAGGAGTCTTTTACCTTCCAATCAAAACAGCAGAGCAGAGAGTGGCTTTGCACATCTAGCTTCTCTACAGGTGACCTGCCAGTTTGATGGCAGTTCCTATTTGGAAGTTGAAAGGAAAGCGGACAGATGCTATTCAGGATGATTTGGCAAAGTGCAGGCTTTTGGTGAAAATAGCTTTTGCTAGACCCGGATTGCTTTATGACCAGCAAAATTATTCTTCCATGCTTGATCTTCAAGACATTGTACCACTGACCCATTACCCATAGTGCTGAAAGAGATGTGGTTAAAGGTCTTCTTCTCTGGGTTCTTATGATTTACTCCTAAACTATCAAAAAATATCTGTAAACACACTATCTGTAAATAGTGTATTCTGAAGCCAGTTTCTTGATCTGCCTGTACAGAAACTTAAACCACTTCCCATGTGTATGTGTGTGCTTTGAACAGTTTCCTAACAGTTTACTTTTCGTCATATGAAACAAAAATCTTCTGTTATAATGGCATTCTTGCATAGTTGCAGTGCTTTGATACTCAGAACTAATTTTGCTTCATTCACAAGTTTGTAATTTTTAGCCAAATATGTCACCTGTTCTGTATTCGACAACAAATTGTGTTTGAAAGTATAACTTGATTGGGTATTTTGTACAGTAACCAGAGAAGAGCTTTGCAGCGAGAGATGGAATGCCATACATCAGCTAACGTTCTTTCAGGCTTCTCCAACTATTTGGAGGAGGAGGATGAAGAAGAAAAGACAATGGGCACTCCAGACATTGAAACAGATGACCTTTATGTTCGCAAAATAAATGCTGCAGTGTCAAACCCAAAACTTTCCTCTCATAAGTTTCTTCCCAAGTCTTGGATTCCAGGGGAAGAATTGCAGTGGAAAAAAGCGAAAAGGATATCTTTTTCCAAGCAATGGTATAAGGATATTCAAGGATTCAGGTTTGTTGTCTTGCATGTTCTTTTTTCATCCAAGCAGACCTTTTTTAAAAAAAACCCACATGCTTAAGTGGCTCAAATCACTGCACGATTTGAGTTGCGGCAAAGGGGCGTGGAGTCTTCACTGGCTGTTGCCTGTGGAAACTGAATTACTGTTCTGTTCGATTTTGAAATGCAGCCTCTTCCTATCCCAGTTATTTTAAGCAGTGTATTCAAACAGATTACTGCATACCATTTTTGTGCCACAACTTACATATTCCCTGTTTTTCCCTTTCTTCACTTACGTGCTACTGTGCAGTAAAAGTGCAGATTCTGAAGAGGATCTTGCAAGAGTCCAGGCAAGCAATAGCCTGAGTAACTTGGGTAACAGTTGCAGAGAAGACTCAAACAGCATTAAACAGACCGCGGAACGTGCTGCAAAATCAGTGCTACAAGCTGCAGAAGAAAATGTTAACTGTTCCTCTGATCTACCAAGGTTGCTACAATTGCATGAACTATGCTGTCCTGTGTGTACGGAAACCTGCTGTTTGCTAAAAGTTAAAGTGAAAAGTTAATATGGATCGCTGCCTTTTGAACTTTTCCCCCTATGTCCATACATGTTGGCTTACTGATTTCACACTACTAAAGCAGAGTGGATTTTATTTTTGTGCTGGTCGATGCTCTTGTCTCCTCTGCAACGATTGCTAAGCTTTGCTGCTACGCAGGAGTAAACGTGTTGTCCTTTTAAAAATATGTTTGAGTCGTAACAAGCCACATTTCAATGTTGCAGTGTGCACCCCTTTTCAGTTGCAAAGTTTTTGGCATCTTTTTGGTCTGCATTTCAGGCCTTGTTCTCACTGAGTTGGGAAACCTTTGAGCTCTAGCACTGAGGGCTAACTTGAATAAACGGTCCTTAAAAAAAAAAGCACCCCCAAATAGAAAACCTGACATATTAGCTTTATATGCCAGACACAGGTTTAGCACCTCAGTGAGAGTTAGGTCTCTGTTTCTACTAGTTAACGCAACTTTTAATTTGTGTGTCTTTTTTATATCTCAGTCAGTTTTTATTTCTGCGGGCACTGCAAAAATATTCTGACGACTACCTGTCCTCTGAAACTAGAACCAAAATTGATCCTTCCTCAGGGCCTAGGCTCATAACATGCAGGAAAAAAAATTATTTTAGGCCTGGATGTGACCAAAGGGACAATGAAAATGGAGACAATTATCCAGATTTGGAAAATGATGATTTGTTTGTTCGTAAGACTGGTGCTTCCCATGTGAATCCGGTAATCCTCCAAGGTTTTCAGTATCTTAATCAAGGTCCTCAGATAGAAGGAGAGATAGTTCTTCAGCCCAGAGACGATGAAACTGTAATTCCAGATTTGGAAAAAGATGATTTGACAGTTCGCAAAGCTCAGTTTCAGAAGAAAGAAGTGCCCTTATCAGGAGCCCCAGATAGATACTGGCCTGCTCTTTTCCCGGATCCTTGGAGTCTTCCACCAGAAATCCAGGCCAAATTTCTTTGTTTGCTTGAGAAGACAACGACAAAGGATGAGAGACAAAGTGGTGGAAAGATTTTATCTCCTTCTTCACGGCAAAAGAAGGATGATATGTTGACCCGCAAGATGGAGCTGCTCAACGTAGGAGTCAATGTGCAGCCCATTAGTTTCTCTCCAGGAACATGCAGCAAAGAGGACATGGAAAAATGGGAGGCAATCAGAGAGGCCAGCAAAATCAGGCACAAGAAAAGGCAAATGGTTGAAAGGTCAGCTCAAGGCCATGCATGGATTGTGCTTGTATCCAAAATATTCTGAAATGGTTTTTGGTTTTTTTTAAAGAGAGAAAAAGGGACAGCAGCATCTTGCTTTCAACCATGCATGTCTTGGTGTGAAACTTCAGTCTGTGTCTTTGTATATTGTCCCATAAGTTGTCGTGTTGGTTGTCAAGCTCATCAACAATACAAACCACATACTTCAGGAGTTTCAGGACTGTTTGATCACTGGACTAATGCAACCTTCACGAATACATTTATTTAAAGGATCAGAAATAAAGGTTTCTGCTTACAACAGATTCAACATAGCTGGCACTTCAACGTATTTGTTTGCAGACATTCTTGGAAATGTGTGCATTTCAAGTGTAGGAGTGGCTAAATGGGTATAATAATTTTTTTCTCCTTGCTCTACTACTGTTTAAGGTCTTTATATTCTTGTATCGAAAACACATCTGCGGATGAACAGAAGCAAACATACATGTGGATTGCTTCTCCTCTTTCATCCTCTTTCTCTGCACTCAACATCTATGTGATCTAAATAACCCCTTTAAAAAGGTAAAGGTGAAGGACCCCTGACAGTTAAGTCCAGTCGTGAACGACTCTGGGGTTGCAGTGCTCATCTCGCTTTACTGGCCGAGGGAGCTGACATTTGTCCGCAGACAGTTTTTCCAGGTCATGTGGCCCTTTAGGTATGCTCAAAGGTTGCTCACAGTGTGGAACAAAGATCTCATTCTGCAACCGCTGACCTTTCCCAGCAGTTTACACATAGTTTTGCTTCTAAATTGCTTCTGTCCCATTCTTGACTCAAAAAGAACTCCCATCTTAAAAGCACTTTGTGGAGCAATTATGAGTGTGAATATAGATAGATAGATAGATAGATAGATAGATAGATAGATAGATAGATAGATGATAGATATTTAGTAATCCCACTAAAATATTAACAAGTAACTCTGTCCCAATCCAGCCACTGAAATCTAGCCCTAATGTGGGAGGACTTTACAACCTGTTCAGAAGATCTTTGGATACTAGTGAGCATAATTTGCGGTTGTTGACAACACCTATCTTCATGAAGAAACAGTCCTGGGTCAATCTTAATGAGGTTTCTTATATTCACCTGGTAAAGTGTTTTCCATCTTGAAATACCCTCATCCATTTCATTCTACATGGAGCATTCATTAGTCCTTCAGCAAACTTTGTATGTTGTTGTTTTTTGTCCGCTGAGTAGTTCTAGAGCACCAATTATGCATGTTTCGTTGGAAAGTATAACTGCAAGCTGGTTGCATACTTAAGCTTAACACAGTTAACAAATTTTAAGGAACAATTAGAATGAAACATGCGAGGCACCTTACATTCTCCCTGAATCTCCCTGCCTTCTTTTAGTTATCCGAGAGCTGTGCTCTGTAAATGGCTCAAAAAGGCATGGGCTGAATCTTTGCCCTAACATATTACTCTGTGACTCTTTTAAATAGTTATGCAATGATTATATAAACAACTACTAGATACAAATCAGAGCTGTAACTGCGGCTGTATTTAATGTGTTAAGCTTCTGATATGTCTTCTGTGTGTTTGATAGATTAAGACGTGCAATGCAAGATTTTTTTGGGGGGGCGGGGAACCCATTCATATTTGCATTTTTGAGATTAAGTTTAAGGAAAGTTTCTAGGTATGCACATTTTGTGGTCCATACTAAACCACAAAGAAAAAAGCAGGTGTAAGTATTTGTGTTGGCATTTGAATCTGAGAGTTTAAATTATTATCAAAGTTCAGCCTAATATCTGAATTTTGATATTGCCATAGGGTTTTCATATTCACATTACTTTAGCAACTTGTTCGTTGTTTTAGTTCATATGTTCTACATAATATTGTTGGCATTTTTTACATATGGTGACAATGGAATGGGTAGTATGAACTTGTTTTGGTTTTCTGATTTCCCCCTCAGGCTGTTTCAAAAGATTACTGATGAGCATGGGTAAGTTTAATGAGAAAAGCATGGCAGAGCATAAAGACTCCAACATAATGCAATGGATTAACCATGCAGCTTATGCATTTGCAGCACTGGCTAAAGACTTGTGCTTTGAGGCAAAATGTGCATGATGCTTCATACTTGAGTGCTTAATTGGTTTGCACCGCAATTTCTGGGATTCATTTAAGGCAATGGCAGGAAATGTGGCCCTCTCAGATGTTGCTCAACTTCTGCCTTCCATCAGCCCCAATCGCTAGCAAGTATGGCCAGTGGTCAAGGATGATGGGAGTTCAAGTCCTGCAACATCTGGAATGGCCACTAGTTCTCTACCCCTCGTCTAGGAGGAACTCTGAATGGCAAAGGTTTTGCATGTGTGGAGGAAAATAAAATGAGCAGTTATAGTCTAGCAGCTTCTTAAAACAAACTGGGAACGTTTCGTTGCTTGAAGCCTAGCATGTGGCACACTTCGGATAGAGTATGTTTGAATACTGTTTATGCAATCCACACTTCCCACAAGTAGCTCCTTAAACTAAATGAAAACTGACTTTCCGCCAGAGATGTTGATGACCAGCAACTTTGCTGAACCAATAACTTGTGCCTGAGAATGGGATGTACCAGCAGCTGTGCCAGGAAATTTTCACAAGCAGTTTGACGGTGGTGTTTATAAGTATTTGTAGGTTTTCAGCAGCAGTCTCTTTGTACACAATCCCCCTTTTGGCCTTGGAGAAAGATTGAGTTCGTTTGACAGAAAGAGAGCTTAAACGAGAAATATTGTGAGGCATCTAAGTGGTAAATATTCACACCAGGGAAAGGATTTTCATCTTTTAATGAGATAAATGGTAAAATTGGTGTCCTTTAATAATACAATTTTTTCCACTATTTGGGTTTTGCCTGTTCCATGCGGGGCTACAGAGTTTCTAAAATTGGTGAAATTATTTCACAAATGTTGACTACTAACAGCAAAGCCAGATATGATGAAGTAAAAGTGCTTCTGGAACCAAACACGGCAAGCACACACTTTCATTTCTTCCACAACATATAGGAAAAATTACATAACATGAGATTATGATGTCCTGGCTTTCCCTAGCATTGGTGCACATCAGGGACATTCGTAATACAGTTGTATCTTGATCCCGAACGCCCTGGAACTTGGATGTTTTGGCTCCCGAACATGATGACCACTCCCCCCCCCCCGTAAAAAAAACATGGCCACATTTTATAGTTAATGTAGTTTGGCAATGAAACTAAATGTGAGAGTCATTGAAGAGGGCAACTGCACTAACATAGCTATAAAATGTGGACTTCCAGGATTCAGATATTCTTAGATAATGTTTCAAGGTTGTTAGTCTTCTTAAAATCTCTTAAGCACCTATTCTCATTTGGGGTGAATAGAATTCCAATAAGCTGGGTTCTAGCCACCAATTGTCCAGGAAGGCAAGGAAGCATGTGATAGAATTCTGGGATAGCTCTGTGTCCCTTATTCTCCTCTTCCAGTTCTTTCGCTGACTTCAACTAGGATAGAGCTTCTCCTGTATGACTCCTCTTCAGCATATTTTGTAATTATTATTCCTTCTTAGTTTTTTTTCCTTTTTCGTCTCTCATTCCTCCCTCCTCCCAAATTCTCAAAGGAGGAAAGAAAAGACCTTTGTATTGCCGATGAACTTTCTCTCTTCTGTTTGCCTAGCCTCCCTTCTGCACAACTCCCTCTGGAAGGACACCAAAAACTTCAACAAAAAACAACAACACTTGAGGGATGTTGGGGAGGGAGGAATACAACACTTTTGCTGCCACCACCGAGGGGCCTTTGTGGAAGCAGTGCCACCAGTATCTAAAGACCACTGGTTAGCAGCATCCCTGCCCATTTCACACCACTCCCAGCCAACAGAAATTTCTCTCATCTGGGGCAGCATTTCTCAGGACACAGTGGTCCATAATCCTATTTATGCTTATGAGGGTTGCTGTGAGAGAACAGAAGGCCTTAAAAGAGGAGACATTCACACATTGACCGTCACCCACTGTTATGATGCAGAAGGGGCCTGTGATGAGGGAGAGGGTCCCCTTCAGTTGGGTGTGGAGTCCTCAGTGTTTTCCCCATAAGGCACCATACTACAGGCCAGTTACTATTTTTGTACACAAAAGCACCTGCATTGTGCCCTCCCGTCCCCCCAAGGGAAGCTTCCAGTTTAGCACTTCCTTCCCTCCTTCTAGAGGAATGAATTATCAGAAACATTAAGCAGCCGGACCTGGCAGTTATCTCTGCTCAGCTGTTTCACCAGAGCAGAGAAGGGACATCTCAAAACCTTTAAGGTCCTCCCAGGTTGGCCACCATATATCAAAAACACTCATCCAAACAGCCCCTTGGCTCCACCCCTTGTTCATCAGAAGGTTCTCATCAAGGCTGTACAGTCTCTCGTGACCTTACAGCCTCATCCCAGTTGCTTGCCTTCCATAAGGCATGAGGAAAACAAAGGCCATGTAGTGCTGCTCTTGTACCCTCTACACATGGAGTGATTGCAATTCCCGTGAGTATTCCGGCAAAGAAAGAAGAGGGAAGCTGTTTTCCTGAGGAATTCCCCCGTCTTGTCTTTTCATAATGAGGATTCCATGCCTTTACCATCTAAGTCTTATCTCCATCCTAGATTTACAATCTGAAACTCCAGAAGCTTTTCAGCCAGTTTCCAGATGATCATCTGTTTTTACTGAATCCAAGCCAACTCTTCTTTGTTGTTGTTCATTTTTTCCCTAATATGATTGATCAGGAATGGGAAAATAGCTTACAAAGCAAAAAGGTTATTAGCTTACCCCAAAAGCACAATAAATTACCTGACAAATTTATGGAGACACTTAAAACCTCAGTAGTAGAGACTTCACTGCCAGCACTGCTATTGAGCTCTGTTATTCTCTGGAGTAATGATTCTCTTGAAAGGGGCCATGGAGATGGGGAGTAAGGAGCAAGCCAAGCTCTTGAAAAGAGTCACGATTCTTCCTTAGCCCTCCAAATCACCACCACTTTTTGACAGAGCTACAAGAGCTGGCATACCTCTTGCCTGATGCAAGGACTCGGATGACACAACCCTTCAAACGAGCTCTACCAGAATTGGCCTGCCTTGTTAAAATATATAAGAACAGAGGTGGCTACTATCTCTGGAAGGGTTCCCCTCCCCTCCCCAATAACTATAACAGCTCACAGAGTATCTGAATTGGAAGCCTTCTTTGTGAGAGAAAATGTGTGTAACTGGAGAGCCAGTGTGGTGTAGTGGTTAAGAGCGGTAGTCTCGTAATCTGGGGAACCGGGTTTGCGTCTCCGCTCCTCCACATGCAGCTGCTGGGTGACCTTGGGCCAGTCACACTTCTTTGAAGTCTCTCAGCCCCACTCACCTCACAGAGTGTTTGTTGTGGGGGAGGAAGGGAAAGGAGAATGTTAGCCGCTTTGAGACTCCTGAAGGGGAGTGAAAAGCGGGATATCAAATCCAAACTCCTCTTCTTCTTCTTCTTCTTCTTCTTCCACAACGATAGTCAGATGAATCCAGCATTTATTCCAAAGGTCAGCTTGTTCTTATACAAAGAACAAGAACTGATCCTACCACCTTTTTTGTCTCCAACTCTCTCATCCAAGGCAGAGGATTTGACCTCCATCAAACTTAGTCAGGTGGATCAATTCCCTGTTGGTCTCTTTCAACCCTATATCTTTAGGTGAGAAAGTATCTAGTGTGACCTTGGTCATAGGCTTAATCCTGCATCTCTCTAGCCTACGACACTAAGCATTTAACAAAACCTTGCTGCATCTCATCACACTATACAAGAGTAGCTTCACCAACAAATGCCCTATTTGTGAAGATCTGCAGGGCCACCTCATCAAAGTCTCTCTCCACAGTAAATCTTTTCCACCAGTCCTTTTTTTACATCCTGACCCACCTGAGTATCAAGTTAGCATAGTTTCTTATGAGAGAAAGATCAGATATTTAAAAAGTGAATCCACCATTTTTCTCCTGCCTTGACACAAGTAATGTTTTTCTTACTGTTTTGGGAACTGTATATACTATTTCTGTCTCAAGCTTTGCCGTGGGACAGAACTAGACAAGGTTTTCTCTGCTTTCCTGGGAAATTGGTGGCTATAACTCAGCATTTTGGATGCCTCATTCATCCCAACTGGAAAGAATATTCGCAACGAGTAACAAACATTCCTTTCTAGCTATCATTTATCAGACAATCCACAACATAAAGCAAGCTATGAGAGAGAGAGAGAGAGAGAGAGAGAAGAAGGAGGAGGAGGAGGAGGAGGAGGAGGAGACGATACCTTCCATTGTCCCCGCACCCAGTCCCAAAGAAAAATACGCTTTGCACAGCAGTATTTTGAACTATATTCTCACTGTTTGTATGGGATTGTAGTTGCGGCAGAGAGCTTTTGTAAACAGTATTTTTTTTGGAAAAGCAGGATGAAATATTTGCAAACACTTATATGAGCAGATACCCTAACAACACTAAAATAATGAAAAATACAGAGCATGATTGCTACTGAAATGCTGCTTAAAGGAAAGCTCTGGCGTTTACTTTAGATAATGCTATCAGATTATATGCATGTAGGTTGCCTTTGTTTGGGAGCTGAATGCTGCATTGTAGAATACAATGTGCATGAGCGTTTTGTGACTTTATTTCAATCTTGTCTAATGTCTCTCGTGGCTTTTTGGCAATGACCTTTGGAAATGGACTAGATTTGTAGTAAGTATTCAGATAACTCCACAATAAGTGGTTATATGCTGCCAAAATCAGCAAGGCTATGAAAGAGTACTAAAGACTTAGCTGGAATTTCCATTCCTTAACGGAGGTTGCATGTAATATATTTAGGTCTTCTGTTGCTTTAACCAAGTTAATAGTTGTAAATTTGTTTGACTTCCTGGGGAAACTTTTGACTTGAGTAATTTCTCCCCCCTATAAAAACCATTGACTTGTAACAAACATTGTAAACATTTAAAAGTGCAAATACATTAGATTTTAATACTTTTTAAACTTCATTCAGTAACTGGGGTGCAGTCAATGTTTCTATTATTTCATACAGGGTGATCCTAAGTATGTTTACAGAGTAGCAAATCCCACTTGATTTAATGGGACTTGCTCCCCAGTGTGTGTTGTTCAGAGTACAACCATAATATTTAACTTCCAGCTTCATCAGCCAATATTGGGCTTTATGGTCTAGCCCTCTGTAAGCAGTTAAAGAGGGAGACATTGTTTGTGATGACAGCCGGAAATGATTTGCTGTTAAAGTGACATCACATAAACAAAACAATCCTAGTTCTAAAGTATATTATGAATATCAGAGGGTACTGTGGCATATTCCTGTCAAGTGAAAAAATCCTCTCTTAGATGGTCATTAAATATAAACATCTGAGCACCAACAATATAAAAGTAAAATTTCAAGTAGTCACTTGCTGTTTTTAGTTCAGTTTGGTTTATTGAATGGATAGTTTAGCTCCCTCTCCAAAGTAATTGTTACTCCACATTAAGGCCATTTGAAACTTAAACATAATGATGTGTTGACTCCTAGGAGCAAATCCTTGAATGATGTCAGTGCAGATGAGCTCCAAACGATCCGTCAGTTGCGTTATGAGGAGCTTCAGAGAATAAGATCTCAGCTACAAGAACAAGATGAACAATGGCAAGATGTAAGTATTGTCACACAGCACCCCAATTTCCACCAGCAGAGTGAGATTCCAGGTGTTGCAGGAGCTTTCACTGGGGTCTGTGTTTCCTTTTGGAAAAAGAGGCACAGTGGAGACTGCGGTGTCTTTATGATAGATCAGGCTTCCTCAACCTCGGCCCTCCAGATGTTTTTGGCCTACAACTCCCATGATCCCTAGCTAGCAGGACCGGTGGTCAGGGATGATGGGAATTGTAGTCTCAAAACATCTAGAGGGCCAAGGTTGAGGAAGCCTGTGATAGATGGTTTAATTGCCCATATACATAACCTGTACCTGCTGTGGAGGGGGTTCTGGGCATTACATTCCAAGCGGCACCAGCTTCTTCCAAAAGCAGCAGTGTCCCTGCTCTGCTGCTTACCTTTCCCTGAGAATGGTCACATCCCACCTGTTCTTGCCTTGCTCTTTTGTAATGCACAAATAATCCCTACTCATCTGTATTCTCACACCTAGGTCTTCAATCCTTTGACCCCCAGGTTCTCACCTCAAAGGAAATTAGGCTGTCTCCAGTACCTTTGAACCCAGGTTGACATCACAGGATTAAGGGTGTCTGGCACATGGTACAGCACACAGGGTTTGATTTAGATGGGCCCTCATACTTGCTAATTAAAAGATTAACGGGGACTATTTATTACGCATCTTAAATACACACCCGGATTTATCTTAAACACACATGAGTCAAGCTATCTCCTCCAAGGAAATCAGCTATGATGCTCTCTAACCTTAACCTATAAATCTATAACCTATAAACCCCCTAACTTATAAATATATAACAGCATGTTGAAGATGCACTTCAAATCCTGCAGCATGAAGATCCTTCAACAGTCAAAGGGAAGCAAAAAGTGGGTGGTACCAATTAGAATTCAGTGCTCCCTACTTTCAGGTAAAATGCACAGTCACTTTGCAAATAGTCTAATTCAGGCCTAAAATAATAAAAAAAGGAATGGGTGGGCACAGGAAGAGGTAAGCACTCCACTCCCATTTATTCTGCCTTCAAATCTCTGCCCCCCTTGCCTTTAATTTGGGAGGGGTGTGGCAATTCCAAAGATCCAGATTTGTTTTCTGGGCACAGAGCCTTGGGGCACCACAGGGGGCGCTGCAACTCTGATGTAGAATGGAAGGTAAGAGGCAGGGGGCACCGAATTTGGCTTGGGAAAAGGACGCTGCTGGAATTTAAGACATCAAGGTCCACCACTGGTCATGATTATGAACAGTTATTCAGTTTTAAGTCATGAGGAATCTAGAGTTCGTTGCCACTTCAAAATAGCACAGGACAAGAATCTGTATACCTCTCCTTGAGGAAAAGGGAGAGGAATTATATTTTCTCTTGCAGCTCTTTTGTCTTGCACTACAAGACGAAGGGCTGCAAATGGTGAAAACTGACTGTAGGGATGGCACTGTTGTCCGTGGAACAAAAACAGGGGAATTCAATTCCCAGTCTGGGCGGTTTTCAAGAGGTGCCAAGAGCCTGTTAAATCGGAATCCCTCGTGCAGGTACCCAAGGTACATTTTGGGATGGACCATTTTTCCAGACAACTGTCATTCACATAATTAAAAAGAGCCTGTATTTCTATACTGTATCCAACAGGAAACAATAAAAAATACTGTCCTAAACTGTTCTGACAAGCTAAACATAAAATACACACTTGTGTTCCTATTTTGTTTGAACAAAAGTATCTTTAAAATTAGACCTCCATTGACTGTTGTTGTGAAAGGGAAGAGCAAATATTTACACTGACAAATTTGCTTTTGAGACAGTGTACTTCCTTTTCCCTTGCAAAGTCTTTATGCTTTTAAACATGAGACTACTATCTTCTTCATCTGAACAGAAGACAGCCACTGCCCAGCTCTTTTAGAGACAATTTTGCAGGAAGATACTTGAGAATGCAGGAACACTAGACATGTAGAGTGAAATTAGAGCGCCTGAACACCCAGTCAGAATGAGCACTCTTGGATAGGTAATGAGATCTGTGAGCATTCACAGTAGTAGCTCTTACCAAGGTCTGTAGGAAATGCAGTGTTCATTTGCCTGATTTGTACTCAGGATTTGGCAAAATGGAAAAGCCGCCGTAAGAGCCACACTTCTGATTTGCAAAAGAAAAAGGAGGAGAGAGAAGAAATTGAGCGGAGAACTTCTGAGAGTTCCGAAAGACGCGGCAAATCTCTGAGAGAAATGCAGAGGGACAGGTAACGTTGGCAAACAATATTTAGCATTTTGAACAGCTCCGTCTGTTTATTTAGGAGTAGGTTGCACAGAGTTTAAATGACTTCCTTTGTAGAAAGGGTTATTAGGATGGAGCCAAAAACCTTTTCAGCACTCAAGTGTGACTACTTTATTTCAGTCTTCAGCTTTTCCTCCATGGTTACTGATTCCTTCAGCACTTAAGAAGTGATTAAGATGATTTCTGCTAATAAAATGATTTTCACTGTATTTTAATCACCTTAGTAGATTTTTTTAAAAAGGAGTGAATAATTAAGTTCTAATTTAAGTTTAAATTTATGGATCCCTTTTCAATCCTATTGCCTTTTGAAACTAAAATGATTAGTAGAGTTTGCACCCAGATCCTAAAACTATTTGTGTGAAGTAAGACCCATTGATTGCATTGTGACTTGCTTCTAACTAAGTATTCCTGCTGTAAGAGTATTTGTGATTGTGCTTCTAGCTGGTAGGGTGAGGTCTTTCTAGATTATTAAAAAACCTGATATTTGTCTGAGCTATTCTTGGTTACAATACGACAAAGGCTTTTGCATGTCTTTGTCCCAACCCAACTGTGGAGTGAATGCGGCGTGTTCCCAGTGGAATCAGAAGCAAATGAAAGCCTTTATTAAGCCATAACAAATAAAATGGCAACTGAGAGATGCCCATATTGAAATATCTCTAGTTTTTTTTAAATAAAACCCTTTATTTGAAAAGCCTACATTGAACCACAGTAAAACATACAAGCTTTAGTACATGATCACAGCATAATCCTGAGAGTAAGTCTCAGTGAACTCAGTATTACAGGATTGCACTGTATATTGGGCACCCAGCCATAAGAAATGTCTTCCTAAATGTGCCAAAGAGAAGGTTATTTGTGGAAACACCTAACATTTTGAAAATGTACATAGTCCTATATGTAAAGAGAGAGAGAGAGGATTGTGATCTTTGTTTAGGAGTGCACGGATTAAGCTTGTATAATAGCCACAAACCTTTCTACTGTTCTGTCTTCACTTCAGAGTACACCTAATAGCGAAATGATGACTGAAATCCCACCTGTTCTTTATGTCACTGATGTCGTAATGCACTTTTCCCCCCCTCAGGGAGGGCAGAGATCAAGGGCTCTATAGCAGCGCTGAGCATCGAGCGGAAAGCAGGCGAATGTATTTGTCAAACGACGATGTGTTTAGTGGAGAGCAAATTCCTTCAAGGCCTTCGAAAGAGCACCTTGTTGAAAACGATGCCGCCAGCTCCTTGAAGAGCGAAGAAAACAGTCAAGAGAGCAATAAGGGAACGGAGAGCTATGCAAGAATCGAATCTCAAGCTCCACCTAAGAGTGCAGCAGAAGAAAAGCACCAGCCCCTTTTGTCAACATATCATTCAGTAAATGCACCAATTGGGTCAGCTCGGGTTTCAGCCTCTCTCCCAAGAAGTTACCAGAAAACCGATACGGCCAGACTAACGTCTGTGGTTACACCTAGGCCCTTTGGTGTCCATTCGAGAGGAATCTCATCACTTCCTAGGTCATTTACGGTAAAAAGAACAAACCATCTTCCAAATGTCTCTGTGGGTAATTCTTCTGAATAAACTCAAAGGAGCTTTCACTTCCCCCCACCATTTAGAAATGCTTAAACTGTGTTGCAATAACAATGAGTAGTTTACTTGGTCTAGTGCCTAAAACATATAGACAGATGTTTCTGTATAAACTAATATTTTGGGGGAAATGATATTAAATTGTTTTACCTCATAGAGACTTGCAACAGACAATGAAGTTGCCACTAAAGGAGAACACAGCAATAAATGCATTTTTTGCTGCTTCTTTTCAGTGGATCTGTGTCTCTGTTACGTCAGGCTACCCCAACTCATGATTTTAAAGGGTTTAATTTAATTACCTTTATATACTGCAGCACAGGCAGTTTATTCC
The DNA here is from genome assembly GCA_034642415.1 of Podarcis siculus. NCBI lineage: Eukaryota > Metazoa > Chordata > Lepidosauria > Squamata > Lacertidae > Podarcis > Podarcis siculus. The sequence continues at coordinate 378,315 of JAXCMG010000048.1, read as the reverse complement.
TTGAATATTTTACTCTGACCAAAGGTATATAATTTTGACTTTTTGAAATCTACTTGAATAGTGATGATGACAGTCAGTAGCGGGCAGAGGGCCTGAGAGAACATGAGGAAGAAGGCAAACATTTAGGGCGACATGTTGAAACCAATTGTAAATAATAATCTTTTTTTTAAAAAACCAAACCACCAACTACTGCCTCCTTTCCTAGATGGATGACGCCCCAAAATATAACGGAGAAGTAGATGTGTCCAAGAGAACTCAGTACGCATTCACCAGCAATTCACTTTCTAAGCCAGAAGCTGGACAAAGCCAATCTATAAGTGACCTAAGAAGTGCTGAGGACAAGACTTGGACAAGATACTCATCTACTGAGGACAAGACAAAGACAAGACAATCGCCTACAGAGAATGCTGCCATTGCGAGCGAAGGTGCGGATGTTAATCACTTGGGCCCTAAATCAGAGCATCATACTACCCATGACTCAGTTGCAGCTGGGTCTCCAGCAGCAGAACAAACAAGCCATCCAGAGACTGAGGTTTCAAGAGCACAAGTGAGTATGGAGAGATTTACACATTGTAATGCTTTGTTGGCTGTTGTTGGTGTGCTAGGAGCAGTGGGCACAGGAGGATATGCGTGGTCTCTGTCCAAGGTGAACTGTAATTTTACATTTGGCAGGTGAGACTAGGATGGGAGGAAGTTCTTTCAGATACAGAATGGAAAATAAGGCAGCAGCATTGGCTAGGGCAGTTCAAGAGAGATTTAGCCGGATGAGTAGAGTTATTTAGATTCAACACACACACAATGCATGCTAGTAAATTTACCTGCTGGGTGGCGCTGTGGGTAAAAGCCTCAGTGCCTAGGGCTTGCCGATCGAAAGGTCGGCGGAATCCCCGCGGTGGGGTGCGCTCCCGTTGCTCGGTCCCAGCGCCTGCCAACCTAGCAGTTCGAAAGCACCCCCGGGTGCAAGTAGATAAATAGGGACCGCTTTCTAGCGGGAAGGTAAACGGCGTTTCCGTGTGCGGCTCTGGCTCGCCAGAGCAGCAATGTCACGCTGGCCACGTGACCCGGAAGTGTCTCCGGACAGCGCTGGCCCCCGGCCTATAGAGTGAGATGGGCGCACCAACCCCAGAGTCTGTCAAGACTGGCCCGTACGGGCAGGGGTACCTTTACCTTTACCTTAAATCCCTTCCAGAAAAGTCAGAATAGTGGCTTGGGGGAGTAGGGCCATGTCAATCGTTTCCATGAGGATTTTGGATTTTTGCAGGTATAGAAATAATTTCTAGAAGTAGTATGGCAGCAAATGAAAGATAATGGTCCATATTTTCTAAATTAAGGAACTCATCTGTTGGTCTTTAATCTTTGATCCTTGTGTTAAATTTGTAGCTAGTTTAGTTGTGCTTTTTAGTGGTGTTAGTACTGTTTTCGTAAGTCGCTTGCAAGATACAAGGCAGGAAGGGCAAGCTGCAAGTGTTTCAACTGAACCTGCACAAAAAAGATTGAGGTGGCATTAGCAAGGCAGCATAATGAAATTCCTAGGGCAAATAATAGATAAACAATAACTGAAACTTCTGTGTTTGGGTTGAAGCCTGAATTACTGAAGGCAACAGTAGGTTCATTCATCTTCCCAAGACACATTGCGGATCTAATTGATGTCCTGACGGATGTGGGCCTGAAATTATTTTCCAGTTTGTAATATAAACATGCAATTGTTGGGCGGCTTGTTCTGCTAGTTCTGCATTCACAATTATTTGCAACACTTTAGCCAGGTGTTGCGGATTATCTGACTTTTCCCCTGCAGTCAGTTTAATAATATAGTACATTTCCATCCTGGAAGGGCAAATGCCTTAAGAAGAGATTAGCTTTGAACATTTGTTTATAAACTTGCTAAGTATTGTTCACCTTCCATTTTTATTTTTCTCAGTCTTGTTCTTGCTACGCCCAGCTCATGAACTGTTCAGCTAAACTTTGAAGGGAATCTCCTTCCATCGTTCTCTTTTCAAACTGTTTCTGCAAATGCTGACATCTTGATCCGCAGACTAAATAAGCACATGTGCATGGGAGAAGATGTCTGAGCTTGTGTGCTGTTTGATGGTGTCTTCCTAGCTGTTCCCATTGGTAAAAGAAAACTGAACAGCTGTAGGGTTACCATATTTCAAAAAGTAAAAACCAGGACACCCCAAATTTTTTGTAGATAAACCTGAAAGTTGTTGAGCTTCTTGTAAAAGAAGGCCAAAAAACCCGCACTTTTTCGATTGACTTGCCTTAAGATCCACGACAGAGTGCCACCTTTCAGAAATTCCCCTAGATGTCAATTCCACCTTTGAAATCCCGGTAATGTCTGGGGAAATCCGGACGTATGGCAGCCCGAACACCAGAATGTCTCTTCATCAATGGCAAATGCTATGGCACAAACATCACTTGGGTGTATAATTCTTCTGAGCTTGAACTTGCCCCACTGCTATGGGTTTAATTCCAGCTTCAGAAACTAGAGCTTTTTTTAATGATACTGACAGAAGCTGTTGTGTCCCCATCATTCCTCACTTAGAAATGTAAAATTAGTGTCAGCAGCCAGAACTTTGGTACCCTTGTATCTTGCAACATTTAATGACTATCCACTTAGTGAGTAGCATTCCTTACTTTCCTTATAAGTATTATTTATCTTAGAGCAAGGAAATGTTAATTAGACCCTGGGATGTTGATCCATGAAGCAACTTTCCCAGACAGTTGTCTAATCCCTAGGTGTGGCTTTTTAAAAAAGTGTTTTCATTTCAACCCGTATCTTAAAACAAATCTTAACGCAACCCTTTTCTAACTTTTCTAACATTTTTTTCTTACAATTGATTGTCATTTGGGAAGCCAAATAATAGGTTTCCAAATCAGTGTAATTCATTTTGCAATTCTAAGCATCTGAAATATGTATCCCAACTAGTACAATAAATGCAGGTATAATGAAAGGGGAGGAGCACTGACAACAGATAGTAGTGTCTTGAGTGATGAATATCCTGGTGATTCAGATCACATCCACACTATGCATTTAAAGAATCATGGGAACTGTAGTACATTAAGAGTGCTGGGAATTGCAGCTCTGGGATGGGTGAACTGTAGGTCTCAGGATTCTTTGTAGGAAGCCATGTGCTTTAAATGTTTCGTGTGGATGTGACTTCAAAGATGGGGAAGCCTAGCCTCTGTGCATTTCCCCTTTCCCTTTGCCCCACATATTTAATACAGCCTCATTGGGTCAGACAAAAGATCTATCCTGTTCCCCACAGTGACCAGCTAGATGCCTTTGGGAAGGCCATGTGAAGGCGACAGCCCTCTCCTTTTGTTCCGAACAAACATTTATTCCCAGTCAACCTATTCTGAAAGTTGCAAGGAGATTGTTGATTGCCTATTTAGCTGCTGAAATGCAGGTACAGTTTGAATAAAAGGCAATAATTCTTTTGTGCTTGAGCCTCTGGGAAGCAGAAATTTGAGCCTGGATGCAATTCAATGCACTAAATAATACCCCAAGACTAGAATTGTTTCTGCTGCTTAGACAAAGATAGCACACATTGATTAGGGGAGCGTGCATTTAAATGCGTTCAGTGAGATTTAGAAATCAGACTACACTTTATGGCAAGGGTTTACTCTTACCTTAAATGTTTCCACTTGATTATATTTATCTTCTCCCAACCTGTAACATCAACACCCTTTCCCCTTAAGGTAGAGGTGGGGACCCTCCAGGTGTTGCTGGACTCCCACCATCCCTGGCCATCGGCCACGCTAGCTGGGAATGATGTCAGTGGTAGTTTGACAACATCTGGAGGGCTGAAGGCTCCCCATCCCTGCCTTAAAGCTTTTCCATTCAGGCTTGCTCTCTGTTGGCTGTGAATATGTTTATCCATTTCATCATTGCCATTGTGCTTTAATGCCACCTTTAGGATAGGCCAGGAGAGGAATCTGTGTAAATAAGTGGGTGGGTTATCTTTTGCAGCCCAAGGGCCACATTGCCTCATGGGCAGCCTTCTGGGGGCCACATGCCTGTAGTGGTTATGTAGCCAGCCAGAGGCAAAAGCAGCAGGTGTTGCTCTTCCATTTCGTACAGTAAGGGTACATTGCAGCCACAGAAAAGTCTCAGGTTTGTACAAGACTGTCTTGCCAGAGTGGTGCATGCTCTAGTTATCTCCTGCTTGGACTACTGCAATGCGCTCTACGTGGGGCTACCTTTGAAGGGGACCCGGAAACAGCAATTAATCCAGAATGCGGCAGCTAGACTGGTGACTGGGAGTGGCCACCAAGACCGTATAACACCTGTCCTAAAAGATCTTCATTGGCTCCCAGTACATTTCCGAGCACAATTCAAAGTGCTGGTGCTGACCTTTAAAGCCCTAAACGGCCTCGGTCCAGTATACCTGAAGGAGCGCCTCCATCGCCATCATCCAATGCGGACACTGAGGTTCAGCGCCGAGGGCCTTCTGGCAGTTCCCTCGCTGCAAGAGTGAGGTTACAGGGAACCAGGCAGAGGGCCTTCTCGGTAGTGGCGCCTGCCCTGTGGAACGCCCTCCCAGCAGATGTCAAGGCAATAAACAACTATTTTACTTTTAAAAGGCAACTGAAGGCGGCCCTGTTTAGGGAAGTTTTTAATGTCTGACACTGTATTGTTTTTAATATTCAGTTGGAAGCCGCCCAGAGTGGCTGTGGAAACCCAGCCAGATGGGCCAGGTATAAATAAATTATCATCATCATCATCATCATCATCATATGCCACATGCAGCAGGGCTGGTGAGCAGCTTGGCCTAGCCACAAAGGGAGGCATGGAAACCCATTTTGGATCTTTGGGTCTGAGATTCCCCATCCGCAATGTAAATAAACACCCCAGCTGCCAACATTATTAAGTATTCTCTTCTCTCAGGCTTTTGATGGCCCGTGATGGGCTGTTGTTACTGATTATTGATTTGTATTTGGTTTAGTTTTATCTCCTTCAAGTTTTGATTTTGTTCATTTTCAATAGGGGTGTGTAGTGAAGTGAGGTGAGAATATTTTCCACAAACTGTAAATTCTAATATAAGAACCGGTTTAAGAACCCACATTTTAAAAATCTAGTAAATAATAAGACCATCTGTGATATTGCCAGTGTAAGTAATGAACAATGATTGAATGAAAATTCTCTAATATGATCATTAATCGAGAATATTCTCGAGAGTATTCTCCAAAAGATTATTTTCGAGAATTTAACATCACTCTGTGTGTGAATATATGTGCGTGTGTGTAGTGTTACATGGTTTTCCTTTTGCCTTTTTTACCTTCCTCACCCACAGCAATGTTCAGGGTACTTTAGTAAGGCAGCAGTCTTGTTCTAGCCCAATTTCAGACCTCAGAGCATGAAGGAGGCTCAGTATCAGAACCTCCACTCAAAGTATGAAAGCTGATAATAAGAATCATGATCAGTGTGCCATGGACTGTGTGTGTACCAGCATCCAAGAGTTGGATCCGGAGATCCTGTGAGCAGAGTGCTCCCTTGTACGCAGCACACATCTGATCCCTTTCCCTCTGCCTCCTCCTGTGAGCAGAAGGATTCAAACCCTTCTGTCCAGGTCATGTAGAACTACCCTAATGATTTCAATATCCCTGTGAATGCCTCTGTATAAAAATTGGTTGGTTAATGAAGTTGGATACCCCCAGCTGGTTCCCTCTCCTTCAATCCAAGCTTGATTCAAGTGTGCAGAAGTAATACGCCCAGACCCGGTGTTCTGCTGTATGTACGGCCTGCCTTGTCCTGTGCTAGCATGATGACAGGAAGGCATGAAAAAGTTTAAGCACCCTTCCTTTGAGCTGTGTATTCACCCGCTCCCCCCAAAAAAACTTTTAAAGGTAAAGGGTAAAGGGACCCCTGACCATTACCGTATTTTCCCCTCTATAACACGCAGATTTTTTCTCCTAAAAAGGAAGGGGAAATGTATGTGCGTGTTATAGAGCGAATGTGTGGTCCCTGCGCGCTTCACGGAGAAGGGAAACCTGAAAAGAGGAAGCGGCTGCTTTCCTGCATTCTGCCTCAGGGTCTTACTGCCCACCCTTCTCTGTTTCGTTGCTGGGTTTGCTGAAACGGAACAAAGAGCAGGGAAAGCCCCTCCCCTCCAGGCAAGCAGAGTGTCGTTCTTTCTAATTCCTCTCTGTGCTCAGGTGCTGCTGGGGGAGAGGGATGGAGACTGGGGGAGGGAGAGGGAGGGGGAGGGAGAGAGAGGGGGGG